>JXCR01119620.1:76465-100391 GCA_002079205.1 Phalaenopsis hybrid cultivar | reverse complement strand
CTATCCCAAATAGGCCCTATGATAATCATGTTGATTCTACGTTGCAATATATGCTTATAGTATGATTAGTTTAATTTTTCTAACTAATCTTAATTAAAGGCAAATTGATTATATTAATTTTTCTACAAAATATGGCTTATTATGCAATACAATGTACATCACATAATATGATTTTAAGATCAATTTATATTAATTTTAAAATATGTTTATCTTAATAAAATCATCTAGATATTATATAACTAGATTCTACATCAAACTTTATGAAATTTGAGTTTTAATTGATGATACATTCTCATATGGTATAATTGATTTTAATGATATTCATCGGATCAACTTCTTCATTTGAAACAAATAATAATACTTGCCTAAAAGGAAGATAGTAAACATCTCAATGCCCCATTCTTGAACATCCACAAATTACCTTGAATTTCTCAAATTTTGGGCCGACACAATTTGCACTAATCAAGAGATTGCCTTAAGAAAACTAAATTTTGAGCATCTCTTTAGTTTTGTGTATTCTTCTAAAGCATCCTTAATATTTGAATTACTCTTCTAGTTTGTATCTAAAATGCTACAAAACCTATCTTAAACATCATTAACACAAATTAAATTATATTTGTGATCTTCATAATACTTCAACACAAGTTGGATCTCATGGGATTTATAATCTTAATTTTGTTTTAATAATATAATTTAGCTATGCATTTAAGTTTTTAGGGGTTAAACAACTTTTAATTTTATTTTTATTATGCATTGAATGTAAAATCATGTTGTGCAAAGAAGTAGAGTGTTTAAATTTTAAATTAATGAATGAGATGGCTTGTAATAAGTATATAACTCTGGTGAAATACAAACATACATTGAAAAAGGGTTAACACTTATTGTCAGTGATAGACAAACGTAATCACATAACTATTCATAACAGAACTAATATAAATAAACAAACAAATTTAAAAAAACAATGTGCCTACTCACCCATTTGACATTTTAAAAGGAAGAGGTATAGAATAGACTAAGAAAAACTAAGTAAGCAGACTCATACGTCTAAGGAACCATGATTAAGATTATATGGGTGATACATGCAGTCTCTCAATATAATAAACTGGCGATGAAGTAAAGATTGATTCCGAATTTGTTAATATTATTATTTCCTACATTGCATAATGTAATTAATATTTTGAGCTCATAATGAGAATTTTTTTTTTCCTCAAAGCATCTGGTGTATGTATAAGATAGAGGTTCTAAAGGAGCTTTGGGTTGAAGTGGTGTAGATCATGCTATTTCTTCAAATTTGCCACTTGTTAGTGTGAATCACATGTTTTTTTCTTGCTAATTATAGTGTGAAATAAGTGATTGGTGAAAGACGCAATGATATAGTTGGGTATGTTGGGATAACATAAATTATATTTGATCTAAAAAAGATAGGCTATCCCATGATCATATGTAATATTTTGACATAACTTAGGTTTTAAATAGATGTGAGATTTTATATATAGATGATAAGCATATTTATAGCATTAAATTCATTGTGACTCATGTAAGAGTAAGTAATTACAGAGAGAAGTGTGATATTGTTCCTATCTTTAACCTAAACAAATATATTGTGTTAAAAAAATATGAGCATTTTGCATAATAAGACTAAGCAATGAATGAGGATGAAGGGGTGAGCTTTGCAAAACTTGATTTATGTTTAATCAATTAAGCAACAACAACAACAAACATTTATCCCATTATTGGGGTTGGCTACATGAATTCTTTTTCTCCATTACGTCTTAATGAGTGTTATATTTTCATTTAATTTTAATAAATTAAGATCATTTTTTATACAATATGCCATAGCCTTTCTAGGTCTACCTTTGCCTTTTTTAACATAAGTAAATCTAAAACATCTACTCTCATATCATAAGATCGTCGACGTTTAATGTGACCAAACCATCTAAGACAACTATTTCGAATTTTGTCTGCCACTAGAGCTACACCAACCCTATCACAGATATATTCATTTCACATTTTGTCTCTTGTCTCTAAGTATAAAGCCACTCATCCACCTAAGCATTCTCATCTCGACAACACTTAACTTAGTTTTACTCTTCTTATTTAAAGAGCAACATTCATCGTCCTGAAGCATTGCATGTCTCACCATCATATTATAAAATTTTCATTTCAATTTAAGCGATCCTTTTCTATCACACAATAGACAGAAGCATTCCTCCACTTCAACCAACCTACTTGAATTCAACTTAGAACGTTCTCATCTATATCACCATCACTTTGAACAATAGACTAGAGATATCTAAAGCGTTCACACTTTTTAAAAATTTGATTACCCATAGTTATAACTTTGTCACTATAGCTACTACTACTAAACATATATTCCATGTATTTAGTTTGAGTTCTACTCAAACGAAGGCCTTTAGACTCCAATGTAGACCTTCATAATTCAAGTTTTTTCCTGAGCTTTTTCTCTTGTCTTATTCATAAGATGGTTATCATTAGCGAAAAACATACACCAAGGTAGATCCTCCTATAAATGTGCAATAAGAGCATCCATAACTAAAGAAAAAAAAGGGATTAAAGTCGATCCCTAATGTAATCCAAATGAAATAGGAAAATATTTGGTCAACATACCCGGAGACTTACCCTGCACTTAGATGCTAGTTAGGACACATTTTGTTAGATGGTGCACGGACTCCGTTAAAGTCATACATACCCGAAGACTTACCCTGCACTTAGATGCCGGTTAGGACATTTTTCATTAGATGGTGTGATAGGCTGGGACTAGGATGCTAGGTAGTCTATTTGATGCCTCTGGCTATTGTTTTTTGCTGGCTTGTTTCTACTAGTCATGTGTCTCTTTCGTGCCCTTTGGTGGGCTCGTGTGCCNTCGTTCGCAAACAGCTCGTGTTCGGCTCGTTCGTTAAGAAATGAACACGAACAGTGACTTCACGAACAATTTTGAATACGAGCCTATTTCAAATAAACTAAATTTCAAATAAATCAAACACGAGCACAAACTTTGTTTGTTCGTGTTCGGTTCGTTTACACCCCTCTAGGCCTTGTATGTTGTTGTTCTTTATATTTTAAGCAAAAATATTCTCTTTATTTTAAATTGTTCTCCTATATTAAGTGCCCATCCAAATAGAATCCTAAATCTACNTTCGGCTCATTCGTTAAGAAACGAACACGAACAGTGACTTCACGAACAATTTTGAACACGAGCTTATTTCAAGTAAATTAAATTTCAAACAAACAAAACACGAGCACAAACTTTGTTTGTTCGTGTTTGGTTCGTTTACACCCCTCTAGGCCTTGTATGTTGTTGCTCTTTATATTTTAAGCAAAAATATTCTTTGTTTTAAAATGTTCTCCTAAATTAAGTGCGTATCCAAATAGAATCCTAAATCTATTTAAAAAAATATTGGTTGATTGTACATTATAATTAAAATTATACATGTTTATTAACTAAAGTTTATTTGGATCAATCTTCATGTAAATCTAATGAAGTAATTATATTTAATTAAAAAATTTATTGTAAATTATGATATTTATTATATAATACAATTGGCTTAAATTTTGAATTGTCATAACTAAGATAACTCGACATTGATGATTAGATTTACGGGTTGTTTGGGGTGGCTACGGCTTTTTAAAAATATGATCGTAAAGTTACGATGGAGAAATCAACTTAGAAAGTTGTCGTGAGAACTATAACTATATTCTTTTCTAAAATATCAGACAACAGCTTTCTTACAACAAGTGCACTTTATCAGGTCAAGTTGAGAAAAACAACTTTCTATCATAGAAATTTCTAGAAACCAGCAACAAAGTGTTCCTCAAATGTAGCTATAGTAGTGGTCTGGAATGCAACATAGATAGAAAGCTATCCCAAATAGGCCCTATGATAATCATGTTGATTCTACGTTGCAATATATGCTTATAGTATGATTAGTTTAATTTTTCTAACTAATCTTAATTAAAGGCAAATTGATTATATTAATTTTTCTACAAAATATGGCTTATTATGCAATACAATGTACATCACATAATATGATTTTAAGATCAATTTATATTAATTTTAAAATATGTTTATCTTAATAAAATCATCTAGATATTATATAACTAGATTCTACATCAAACTTTATGAAATTTGAGTTTTAATTGATGATACATTCTCATATGGTATAATTGATTTTAATGATATTCATCGNTCTAGATATTATACAACTAGATTCTACATCAAACTTTATGAAATTTGAGTTTTAATTGATGATACATTCTCATATGCTATAATTGATTTTAATGATATTCATCTGATCAACTTCTTCATTTGAAACAAATAATAATACTTGCCTAAAAGGAAGATAGTAAACATCTCAATGCCCCATTCTTGAACATCCACAAATTACCTTGAATTTCTCAAATTTTGGGCCGACACAATTTGCACTAATCAAGAGATTNATCTGATCAACTTCTTCATTTGAAACAAATAATAATACTTGCCTAAAAGGAAGATAGTAAACATCTCAATGCTCCATTCTTGAACTTCCACAAATTACCTTGAATTTCTCAAATTTTGGGCAGACACAATTTGCACTAATCAAGTGATAGCCTTAAGAAAACTAAATTTTGAGCATCTCTTTAGTTTTGTGTATTCTTCTAAAGCATCCTTAATATTTGAATTACTCTTCTAGTTTGTATCTAAAATGCTACAAAACCTATCTTAAACATCATTAACACAAATTAAATTATATTTGTGATCTTCATAATACTTCAACACAAGTTGGATCTCATGGGATTTATAATCTTAATTTTGTTTTAATAATATAATTTAGCTATGCATTTAAGTTTTTAGGGGTTAAACAACTTTTAATTTTATTTTTATTATGCATTGAATGTAAAATCATGTTGTCCATAGAAGTAGAGTGTTTAAATTTTAAATTAATGAATGAGATGGCTTGTAATAAGTATATAACTCTAGTGAAATACAAACATACATTGAAAAGGGTTAACACTTATTGTCAGTGATAGACAAACATAATCACATAACTATTCATAACAAAACTAATATAAATAAACAAACAAATTTAAAGAAATNCTTATTGTCAGTGATAGACAAACGTAATCACATAACTATTCATAACAGAACTAATATAAATAAACAAACAAATTTAAAAAAACAATGTGCCTACTCACCCATTTGACATTTTAAAAGGAAGAGGTATAGAATAGACTAAGAAAAACTAAGTAAGCAGACTCATACGTCTAAGGAACCATGATTAAGATTATATGGGTGATACATGCAGTCTCTCAATATAATAAACTGGCGATGAAGTAAAGATTGATTCCGAATTTGTTAATATTATTATTTCCTACATTGCATAATGTAATTAATATTTTGAGCTCATAATGAGAATTTTTTTTTTCCTCAAAGCATCTGGTGTATGTATAAGATAGAGGTTCTAAAGGAGCTTTGGGTTGAAGTGGTGTAGATCATGCTATTTCTTCAAATTTGCCACTTGTTANAAAGGAAGAGGTATAGAATAGACTAAGAAAAACAAAGTAAGCAGACTCATACATCTAAGGAACCATGATTAAAATTATATGGGTGATACATGCAGTCTCTCAATATAATAAATTGGTGATGAAGTAAAGATTGATTCCTAATTTGTTAATGTTATTATTTCCAACATTGCATAATGTAATTAATATTTTGAGCTCATAATGAGAATTTTTTTTCCTCAAAGCATCTGGTGTATGTAGAAGATAGAGGTTCTAAAGGAGCTTTGGGTTGAAGTTGGTGTAGATCATGCTATTTCTTCAAATTTTCCACTTGTTAGTGTGAATCACATGCTTTTTTCTTGCTAATTATAGTGTGAATTAAGTGATTGGTGAAAGATGCACTGATATAGTTGGGTATGTTGGGATAACATAAATTATATTTGATCTAAAAAAGATAGGCTATCCCATGATCATATGTAATATTTTGGCATCACTTAGGTTTTAAATAGATGTGAGATTTTACATATAGATGATAATCATATTTATAGCATTAAATTCATTGTGACTCATGTAAGAGTAAGTAATTACGGAGAGAAGTGTGATATTGATCCTATCTTTAGCCTAAGCAAATATATTGTGTTAAAAAATATGAGCATTTTGCATAATAAGACTAACTAATGAATGAGGATGAAGGGGTGAGCTTTGCATAACTTGATTTATGTTTAATCAATTAAGCAACAACAACAACAAACCTTTATCCCACTATTGGGGTTGGCTACATGAATTCTTTTTCTCCATTACGTCTTAATGAGTGTTATATTTTCATTTAATTTTAATAAATTAAGATCATTTTTTATACAATATGTCATAGTCTTTCTAGGTCTACCTTTGCCTTTTTTAACATAAGTAAATCTAAAACATCTACTCTCATATCATAAGATGGTCGACGTTTAATGTGAACAAACCATCTAAGACAACTATTTCTAATTTGGTCTGCCACTAGAGCTACACCAACCCTATCACATATATATTCATTTCACATTTTGTCTCTAAGTGTAAAGCCACTCATCCACCTAAGCATTCTCATCTCGACAACACTTAACTTAGTTTTACACTTCTTATTTAAAGAGCAACATTCATCGTCCTAAAGCATTGCATGTCTCACCATCATATTATAAAATTTTACTTTCAATTTACGCAATACTTTTCTATCACACAATAGACCGAAGCATTCCTCCACTTCAACCAACTTGCTTGAATTCTACTTATAACGTTCCCATCTATATCAACATCACTTTGAACAATAGACCTGAGATATCTAAAGCGTTCACACTGTTTAAAAATTTGATCACACATAGTTATAACTTTGTCACTATAGCTACTACTACTAAAATTATATTCCATGTATTCAGTTTTAGTTCTACTCAAACGAAGTCCTTTAGATTCCAATGTAGACTTTCATAATTCAAGTTTTTCCTGAGCTTTTTCTCTAGTCTTATTCAGAAGATGGTTATCATTAGTGAAAAACATACACCAAGGTAGATCCTCCTATAAATGTGCAATAAGAGCATCCATAACTAAAGAAAAAAAAGGGATTAAAGTAGGTCCCTAATGTAATCCAAATGAAATAGGACAATGTTTGGTCAACATACCCGGAAACTTACCCTGCACTTAGATGCTGGTTAGGACACTTTTTGTTAGATGGTGCGCGGACTCCTTCAAAGTCATACATAGCCGGAGACTTACCTTGCATTTAGATGTCGGTTAGGACATTTTTCATTAGATGGTGTGATAGACTAGGACTAGGATGCTAAGTAGTCTATTTGATGTCTCTAGTTATTGCTCTTTGCTGGCTTGTTTCTACTAGTCATGTGTCTCTTTCGTGCCCTTTGGTGGCGGGCTCATGTGCTTGAAATACATAGTAGTATATTAGGGCATTCTTCTGTAGGGAGTAGTGCCCCCCCTCCCCNNNNCCCCCGCCCCACCCCCCCCCCTAGACACACACACACACAATTATCATAAAGGGGGAGCACGTGATTATTTCTAACATTTTGCTTGTAGTTGTTATTTAGCTCTCTGATGAAAAGGTACGACTCATTATGCATTGCATGTTCATTGGCTTTTCCGCTAACGTTGTTTTTCAAGTAGGTCGAGTCTTATTTTTTTTATTTATGTGTATTTGATAGAGTCCCTGGGCCAAGTCTACATCAGAAATAAGGTACGGGCACATGTTTTGAGGCAGGTGACGCATCAAACCACGTGGTGGAGATCAGGAGCAGTTGCTCGTGCCCCATCCCTTAAGCTCAAATTCTATATTTTTTTATAGATCTAGGATCATACATGTATATGAGGAGTCCGGTCGCCCTTCTTGCTTTTCCTTGGATATGTCGTCGACCCAACGGCGTTGACCTCTTTTATATATTTTGGAGTGATTTTACTTTCTATTACATGCCTACATGCTTGGATTATTTCCTTTTTTCTTTCTGGTTTATCTGGGATGTCATGAAAATTACAATTTAGGCTTTTTACGAGCTTAAAATTGTAAATTTTTCTACATAAAAATTCTAATAAATATACAAGATAAATTAAAATTTATGATTAAAAGCTTCATAACTTTTAAAACCTATTTTTTACTTTCCTTCATGACCTTCCGGCTGGCTTTAAAACGGGATGCATTGTATGGGCACAACCCAAATAATATAATAAGGCCTCCACAATATCTAAGAACTGCTATAGATAATTGTATCATTTGCACGTCCCAAGGAGAAGCACTTGTGCTTCTCCAACCAGGCTGACCCAATATAATTTCTACTTTAGTGGTTGTCTAGTGTGCTTAGGTCATTAGAAGGCTCTTTGACCCAGGTGGGGTGTAGTGCTTTTGTTGGGAGCATTTTTAGCCTTGCTTCTTAACCTCCATTTCTTCTCTTTTCCAGCGGTATCCTCGCCACTTTGGCAGGTATAAGTCCTACCTCTTGGAGTTCCACATGTTAATCATTGGATATAATTTCCTTCTTTTGACCTCAAGGCTACCGAGGTCCCGCGGACAACGTAATTCACGGATTGCTGACTCAGGACTCTGGATGCATTGGGTCGACTGCCATCACAACCAGCTAGACTTAAAGTTTTAGTAGCATGTGATGACCGGTCCATGGTGCCCTGAACCGACTACCTCTACCATTTAGGAATTACTCATCCCTTCCTTTAACTACTTATATGAAGCCATGCTGCTCCCTTTTCCTTCGTTATCATTATTTCGACGGCTTAATTACTAATGAGTTTTCGCCTGTTTAGGATAAGACGATTTGTCCTCTACCCTTATGGCTCGGATGTGCTTTGACATATCAGTATTCCCCATCAAGATGATTTGATCATTTCACAGGCTTCGTATGTCGACGAGTCTGTTACCCATATAGGGACTGTGAGAGATTCAGTCTCCACTCCGTGGCTTAGAGGGAGCTTTGAAAGCATCAGAGCATTCCTCTATGAGATAACCATCCTTTGATAACCCTATGCTAGTCATCATTACTAATGTAAGCAAAACTTTTTTGGATTAAGAGTGTTTTTGGGCAACCCCAAATTGTAATTAACTGAGGGGGAGATGCCTCCTTGGGAGCACTCTAGAACCCAGAACAAGAAAACACATCTGAATCACTGATTGTGAGTAGTCTACATTGATATTCTTTTGCTGATATTGGTCCAATGTGCTTCCACCCAATCTTATTTGGGCAGACATACTTGACATATCCTTGCGAGGTTTACTACATATAGGCTCTCCACATTCTTTATGTTGTTTGTCATCTTTGTTGTGAGTCCATGTTTTCTGGTTTCTCTCCTCTCCTGATCATTCACATGATCCGAAAGAGACTTATTCAAAAAATGAAGTCCAAAATGATGGACAAACCGACATCTCCTTTAAAAAATAAAAAAAGAGAGAGGAATGAAAACAAACATGTCACACAAGGATTAGTAATACATAAGCCTTCCATCTTTCTTTTAAAAATTTAATTTTCTATTTTCATTGTATATCTCCTCTTTTCAAATTGCTCACCTCTTTAGATCAATTATATGATCCAATACGAAGATTTATTTGGAAAGGAGAATTATACGATGATAACATATACATAGGCAAGCTGGCGACTCCGTGTTCTTTTAAAATGAACCAAAAGCATCCTCTTCTACAATCTGTCGCCTTCCCAAAATTGGGTGCCCTAAATTGATGCATGATTTCTTTCTTTTTCTTCTTTCCACTCGCACTTGCCACCAATGGATCGACCCCACCACCTCTCACAGTAATTTAAGGAGGGCAGACGCGTGGGCTAGGGCACTGATATCTTGCTTTCTCGTCCTCTTCTCTTTTCTCCTGATCTCTCTTTCTCTCTCTCTTGCTCATTTAGCTCTAAAGCATCGTCTTCATGATTGAGCCCATGTGATACAATCCCTGATATAGCTAGCAAAGAAGGCAACAACGCTATCACGGTATACAAAGACCTGAAACTCCCATCTTCTCTTTCAATCCTACTCTCATAGCGGAAACCATCAAGGAAGGCAAACCCCGTTTGTCTCTACCTTCCTCCCTCGTGCACGCTTCAATTTCTCAAGACCCCGTAAATCCTTTATCTACAGGTTCTTAACCTGATATTTAGGGAAAATGAGAGGAGAACCGAGAATTGAAGAGGGTATGCTTTTTATGTTGTTTATTAGGTTATAAACTTTATTTCAAATTTTAAAATAAAATAAAAGAATGCATTATTTTATGTAGGTTAGTGGGTCACTTTTCATAATTCTTCTTTTTAAAATATTATAGTAATAATATTTAATTAATAACAAGTTTATTAGTATTAATAAATGTCGATTTGTTAGAACCTAAATAAATAAATTTATTGGCATATTCATTTATATTTCATTCTTTTTTCAAATGTGTGTAGGATTGCTAGTTGAATCGTTGAATTAGTAGGAGTATCACATTTTGTAACCTTGAGTTAAATAACTTTTGTTCATTGGAGGATAAACACATCTTTTCTAGTTATGAGTGTTAATCCTTGTTAATTGTGGTACATTCATAGTTATTATATATGATCGTTAGTAATGTAATTGTTATTTTAATTTGTACTTGTTCTTGATGGAAGTACTAACTATCTTAATTTATTGATGTAAAGTTTTCCTGCATATTTGATTTAATTATACAATATGATGTTTTTTTTTTCTCACTTATTTGAATTTGCATATGTCATGCCACAAGTCTGCATGAAATATTATAACTTTAACATCTTATATCAGTGGAAACAATTTGACATGCTTGTGTGTGATTATGTGTAGGTCGGTAGAACCCTTTTGGATTTTGGCTCGTCTGGCCGACAGACACATAGAGTGACGACTCTATAGGAAATCGCCTAATTTTTTTTGGGTTGTTATTTGACCTTCCTGGTTTTAGGATGTCTATTAAAATCAACTATATCAATCTAAATGAAAATATAATAAAAAGAAGCTTGACGAAAAACACTTTCTTGTTTTTATATGGGATGCATAATTGGCATCTATCCCTCTTGTTGGTCTTACAATATTACATACGCATATAGTGATTTTTCCTCATTTGTTGTCTATACTGTATGCTTCATTCCCTTATCGTTTATGCTTTAATAAATAACTATTATTACAGAGTTTGTCAAACTTATTTTTAATTTTTACAAAATAGACCATTTAGCCACCATAGGACCGTCTCCACAGGAGTTAGCTTTTCAGTTTTAATTTTACAGTTTTGGGTATTTTCAATAAGATTTGTTTCTAGCTATTTTATTTTTTCTTTGTTTTTTGTGAGTAGTTGTTCTATATTAACATTTCTATTTTAATTCAGCTAGCTTTTATTTTTCAATCCAGTTATA
Source organism: Phalaenopsis hybrid cultivar (assembly GCA_002079205.1). Taxonomy (NCBI): domain Eukaryota; kingdom Viridiplantae; phylum Streptophyta; class Magnoliopsida; order Asparagales; family Orchidaceae; genus Phalaenopsis; species Phalaenopsis hybrid cultivar. The sequence goes on along the minus strand of JXCR01119620.1, from coordinate 89,013 downwards.
TCTTTGAACTTTTTAGTTTTAATAAAAGTTAATTTTTCTTTTCATTTGCAATGCAAGTCCTTTTTTTAAAATACAAAAAAAGTTCAAATCATTTCATCATGCTCTGCTTTGTCGGGGTGTACCTCTTTCTGGGCGAGGGGTGTGACAAATATGATCCTTAAAAGTCTTTTGACTTTAGGGTTAAAATACAAAAATCACATTCAAACCTAAATAACAATACATATGTCATCACTGTCCTTCATAAATGATGATCGAAGATTCATATCTTGAAATGTCACTTATAACCCGAGCATAAATATTCTACAGTCATTTATGAAATGATGAAGTTCGTTAAAATATATTCGAGTTTTTATGATAATATTCTGCATAGCTATTAATTAAGAATTTTGACTCTATCTCGAAAAAATGAGACATGTTCGACTAAAATGAATTTTCCATCAAAAACATATAGCAAATTTTTTTCACTAATTTATTTTGTTATTATGAGGCTTATAAAGTCAAATTTCATTTGAAAATTAATCAATTTCATATCCAAAATTACAAAATAAAAAATTTAACACTAAATATAAGCTTAAATTTTAATTTTATTTATAAATTTGAAAAAAAAAAAAAAAACTTAGCACTCAAAATATATGCATGATTTATGCACACAATTATGTGGGACTAATATCACATAAAGGCACATTTACTATATTGATTAAAATATATCTCTAAAATCATAAATTCAAATAATATATTTTATAATTTATCATCCACTATTAAAAAAGAATATACATTAATTGATGCATATGAAAAAATATTTAAATATTAATTTTTTCCTTTTTATCTCTTTTTTTTTAAAACTAGAAAAAAATCGAAAAATGTATAATATTAATTTTTTTTTAAAATTGAGTCTAAAAAATAATATCTAATAATTCAAATTTATGTAAGTGTGGAAATAAAAAATATTAGTTAAATATGCGACGTCAAGGAAAACAAAATGCCACGTGGACGGTGATATCTTGCTTACGACAAATTCTTCGGCCCCCTCCTTGGTCTTCCACCGGAGGGAAATTATAGGACGGACCCTTTCCCGTGCGAAGGAAGAGCGGAACCCTAATTAGATTCTGGTAATCTTGCTCTCCGGTGTTTCTTCTTGGGATCATCCATGCTATCCTGCCTTTTATTTGTTATTTTGCATGATCCCTTCCTTCCCGATCTGTTCAGTTTCATAATTCGAGTTAGCTGGAGTAATTTTCTGTGGTTGCTGTATTTTGATTTCCTTCGATAGATCCCCATTTCAGCTTCCTTTGTTTGTTTTTTGTTGAAAATTTTCATTTTAGGTGGACAATCTATTCCTTTTTTTATTTCTTAAACCCTAACTACAAGCCGCTAAGATAAGTTGTCCGAGTCATTGCAGAGAATTGGTCGTTCTAAAAGTTGCTTGCTTTCATTAACTTTAGTATATAAACATCTTTTTTTTTTTTTTTCTGAGTGCTTGTTTTTATTATTTCTTGGTTATTTTCAATTGAATCTATTGGTGNCGCTAAGATAAGTTGTCCGAGTCATTGCAGAGAATTGGTCGTTCTAAAAGTTGCTTGCTTTCATTAACTTTATTATATAAACATCTGTTTTTTTTTTTTTTCTGAGTGCTTGTTTTTGTTATTTCTTGGTTTTTTTCAATTGAATCTATTGGTGATATGGAGCAAATTACAGAAGTATGCTGTGCTAGAACTCAGCTTCTTTGCTAGTTGTTCTTAAGTTGAATTATTTGGAATGCTTATGCTTTTAGCATTTTAATGCACAAAGTTTTTTAGTTTTTTGTGCTTTTGAACTGATATAATTTTTCTTCCATTTGAGATGGATATGCATCATATTGCAATGGCTTGCAGGTCTGTTAATCCTGAGATTATTGTTTTTGGTGAAGTAATTTACTATGTAGGATTTGAAAACTCATTCTCTAATAACTGTTTGTGTATCTAGTCTTACTGCGGCTTAGTCGTAGATGGTTGAAAACTTCAGGACTTCATAGCTTGAAATTACATAGGAGGGCACTTTTGTACTAGAAAACTTTTCAAACAGTAGTTTTTACATGGTTTCTCTACATGTTCCTTGCAAAAGTGATAGGAAAAATATACTATTTTATGCATGCAACTGAGCAACAAATGGAAAAATGTCACATTTCAGCACCTTGCCAGTTGTGGTTTGATATCCACTTTGGAAGAAAAGGATTGAATTCCCACATTTGCAATATTGCTGTTATTTTGCACATATATCCTGACAAAGATGGTGTTCTCTGTCGCTTTAAGTAGCACTGTGAACTGTTATTTCTTGCAGTTAATTTTTTCTGTGAAAGACAAGCAACCATTGGTTTGTGTTTTTAGAAACATTGCTTTCTCTATTTCATGGCTTGGTTTTTTTCCAGTTCTATGTTTTAAATTTAACTGATGTTAAGAAAGGTAGAGGTGGACCTAAAAAGACTTGGGCATATTATAAGAAATGATCTTAATCTATTAGAATTAAATGAATATATGACACTCAATAGGACAAAATGGAGAGAAAGGATTTATGCAGCTGACCCCACTTAGTGGGATAAAGGCTTGTTATTGTTGTTGTTGTTGTTGGTTTTTTCCAGTTCTATAGTGGCACTTTATATCTGAAGTTTAGTGTGTTTTCTGCTTTGATGCGCGTTTGAATTTCTCTTTTTAAACTTATAATTCATATTTAATTAATATATCAACGTCTTTTTTTGCAAGTATTCTCGAACCTGATAATTTCGTTCTTCTGTGTCTGAATTTTTTTTTTTTTTTTTATGTTTGATGAATATCCCTTGCCAATATTTCTATTGAATGAATATTGAATAGCAATTTGTTTAATATTTAATCTCCACAGGGGATTTATTTTGAGTTTTGCCACCATCCAATTTTGAGTTGTTCTATTCTGTTCCAGCTATCCTGCGGGCAAGTCACGCATCTCACCTTTTATTCATTTCTTTACCTTGAACTTGTAACTTTAATTTTTGCAGTTTTTCTTAGTTTCTTTAAGAGTTTTTGTGTCAACCTTTTATTAAAGAATGCCTCATTCTTCCATTGTGGTTGATTATGGCATAGGATTTTTGAAGTGAACTTCTATATGTTTCCAATGCACATCTGTATCTTAACAAGTGTCTCGTTAGTTTTCATAGGATGTATTTACCGCTAAATGTTAAAGTGCAAATTGCTGTTTTTGAAGGAGTAAAATGATATATTTAATAACTTTTTTAAAGTTTTGCTATACTTACATAAAAGGTGTTATTAACATAAAAAAATATCTTTTAGGATTTTGTAAAAATAATGAAAAAATGCATAGAAATGTGTATTAAAGTTCTCATTTGATCATAAATAGTTCAATTATTGTGTTAGAGATCTAAAATGAGATTGTCGGACAAAAAGAAATTACTAAAGAGCTAAAGATTTTTCAAATAAACTCTTTTAGATCAATTTTGTCTGTTATTTGCACAGTTGGGATGAGAATTTGATTTTGTTTGAAGGGATTTGCACTAAGAATGACACGTAACAAAATTCTTATATAGTTTGGCATCTATCTTTTTGATGCAGTGACAATTGTAATGGAAAAGGAATGATAAGTGCTTTCTGTGTTTAGGCATTATCATGATGGATTAGATCTATTAATAGTGATATAACTATTAGGAATTTGTTATGTTTCATTTAAGAATGACATTACTGGTTTGTCTATCCTTTATTCTTTTATGTAATTTCATTGGTTTTAATATTATACAATCCTTTAACAAAAAAATTATGTTGATATTGATTGGTGGAGTTTTATGTAGGTGGAGAATATTCTTCTTCAGCATCGCCCATTTTTAACAGTTGTTGTGGATTTATTTAAATGGCTGATGCTGAAAATGTTGTTTCTGCATCCAAGAAGAGGGTTGCAGGGAGACAGATTACTAAAGATAATGCTGAGCTTGATGATGATACTTCTGAACCAGAGATGGGAACTTTTCAAAAGGCCAGCGAAGAAGTGCTGGCAACTAGGAGAATTGTGAATGTTCGGCGTCGGCAGCCTGTATCGAGCACTTCATCAAATCCTTTTGCTGGGATCCGCTTGGTTTCCTCAACTGAACCTAATGTAAAAGCAGTTGCTCAAGTTGAGTCTCAAAACCCTACTGAGATGGCTGTTTTAAAAGAAGCAAACAATGCTAATGATAAACATGGAGAGGATAATAAAATTAAATGTGCTGTTTTCTTTGATGAAGTAAATGGAACAGGAGAGAGCAAAAAATATTCAGAATGCCATACTGGTGCAAGCGAAGCTACTAGCAATGAAATAGATAGCATCACTACAGTGAAAGAAGTATCTCAATCCTTGGAAGCTGCTGTAGAGGTAACATGTGACAAAAATGCAGAAGCTGGTAAAACATTGATTGAAATTCCAGATGAGGAAGCTGTAGAAAAACCCAAGGAAGCTTGTGAAGAAACCAAGAAGGAAGCCGAAAAAATATCTGGGGAAGAAGTTGAAGAAATAAAGGAAGCTGAAGTAGAGGAAAACAACATGAAAGAAGCATCAGGCCCTGCTTCAACATTTAGTTCATTTCGACACTTGTCTAGCAGCCAAAATGCCTTCACCAGTCTTTCGGGAACTGGCTTTGCAGCTTCATCATTCTCCTTTGGACCAGTAAAGGAGGCCTCTACTTTTACTTCTTTCAGTTTTACCAGCTCTAACAATGGGACTTCTTCCTTACCCCTATTTGGTTTTACTGGGATAACAGGGGCTGATGGCGCTCCTTCCCTGCAGGAGGTTCCTGTGGAGACAGGCGAGGAGAATGAGAGGTCAGTATTCTCCGCAGATGCCACACTTTATGAATATCTGGATGGTTCATGGAAAGAACGAGGAAGGGGTGAAATTAAGGTGAATACTTCTATATCAGGTGGGAAGGCTAGGCTTGTTATGCGGTCTAGGGGTAATTACAGATTGATTTTGAATGCTAGCCTTTACCCAGACATGACACTGGCTAACATGGATAAGAAAGGCATTACTTTTTCCTGTGTCAATATTGCTGGAGAAGGAAGGGCTGGTCTCACAACCTGTGCTCTGAAATTTAAGGACAGTAGTTTTGCGGAGGAGTTCAGTGGTGTTGTGAAAGAGCACAAGGGGAAAAAGGCCATTGCGCTGAAGACACCTGACAATTCTCCTAAAGCTTCTGATGAGCAAAGGGAAGATTTTGCTTGATAGTTGTTGTTAGTTAATCTTTCATAAATCCAAATGTAGACCCCTGCAAGCTTTTGGTTTATGCCAATATTATCTTACTTCTGTTTGAGCTATTGATTGTTGGAAACCTTTTGAGCTTTCTATCTGCAGTCAGCATATCAATTGTTGCTCCATCCTTTTTTTTCTGATTGCTTAGTTTGCTGAACACTTTTATTCATTTGGCAACCTGTTTATTCATCAATTGTTTTTCTTTTTTGTTTTTTTTTTCTTCTGGTACTGATAAGCCCTGTGTATACTGATTCCATGATTCATACTTTGAGACCAGAAAGTTATCAAATTGTCTTTTTTCTGTAGTTGTGATTAAACTTTGCCTTCATATATGCCAAATTTAAAATACAATTCTATGAAATGCCCCTATTTTTGTTTTTGGCACTTTTTTCATAAATACAAGGGGTTAAGCTGTTGGTGCAGAACACCTTAACGTGCAAGGAGAAAGTATACGTGTGGATAATGTAGGTGCAGATTGATGATATTGTGACCACCAAATTTTTACCTTCGGTGTCGGCACGTAATATTTCTTCGAAAGTTTCTCATTTGCTTTTCTTTTTTCTTGGCTGTTCCCATTGCCGAACTTGTTGGTGTTTTATAACTCTTAGGAGATATAGTTTTCATTAAAACTACTCCATAAGATCAGCTGTCAAATAGTCCCTCCACTTATAACTCTTAGGAGGCACATTCATTAGGAAACCTTAATGAAAATATAATAGTTGATAGGGTTCTCATGAAAGTAAATGATTGGCACGGTCTCTAATTAAAAAATTATTGAAGGCATGAGTTTCAAACAAGATCGGTACACTAAAAAGCCTTAGAAAACATAAATGTCAATGGGTATTGTTGTATTAAAAAATGTTAGATAGCATAAGTTTTCAAAAATACATAAGTTTATTCAAATATAATTGAAAGTATACATCTAATTGGAGATAAGTACATAGAAAATATTAGAAGACATAAGCCTTTGATGATATAAGTATATCTAATAATCATTGCATAAGCCATAGAAGGTATATGCATATCTTAAAATGTCAGAATGCATAAACCTTAAGGATACATGCTCAATAAAAAGTCCCAGAAAACACCAATATTAGAAGAAGACATATATGTATNGGGGGGGGGGGGCAGCTGCATCTTATTAATATGTTGTTGATCTGCAGTTGCCTAATAAAGCTACTGTGCAGAAGCTGCTATGGATAAGTTGACTCAGCTGTTTTTTTTTACTATTTGGAAATAGCTGCAACACAACTGTTTTTAGACAAATGAACATTCTGCCCGAGTGTAGTAATGTCATTTACAACAGAACTGATATAAGAAGATATTTGATACGTTATAAGCAAAAATTCACTTCATAACAGTGTAAAAAATAAGATAAACATCTCATTTAGCGGTGAGTATCATCATTACTAAAATAAAGAAAAAGATTATTAAAATAACATTTAATATTATGATAAATTTTTTTTAAAATGGATACGGCGTATGTCACGAGCTAAGTCATCATCCATTCTTGATCATTCTCGGCGGTGGAATCTACCAACCTGTCTACCAACTGAAAGAACTCACACTTGTACGTGATTCTCCACGGGCATCTGTAGAACTGTCTCTCATAGCTATGTGTCTGACATGACGTGAGCAGGGAACTCTGTAGTCTGTAATGGCATAACACTCCTCGAGAGGACCTTGAAATCCTTGAACTCAACTTCTATGAATGCTTCAAAAGACAATCCATTAGTCTTAACACAAATATATATTGATAAAAAGATAATTAATTGCAGTTTTGCGCATGCAAGGGGTCTCATAGGACTCATTATATCAACCAATGAATCTATCACTACAAGAAGATAACAGACCTTATAAAACAAAGGTTCTCGGTTATCTTTAACCTACGTAAAACCAAGATCATATGTGTCACATATGCATATCACAAAAAAGACCATCCGAATGAACCTCAAAAGCTGTATTGCCAAAAAAAAAATGGAGAAACTTGGTTGCATTCAATAGGATTTCACATGTGGCACCAACCAATACCATCAATCAGACCATCTTGAAGAACCCAAACAATCTAACGTCTGATCATGAACCTCTCAAACCTACCAAAAGAAAAACAAAAGACAGGAAAGAAGGAAAACAAAACCTATAAACGCAGAAAAAACCCGAGCAATCATAATCAAATGAACAGGGAACGAAAATAAATTAGCTTAAATTGTGATTTAATTATGGTTTTTATTATATTAATATTCTATTTTAAATTATTATTTCCCTCATAAACTGCTTGATGAAGTTTTTCATGCTCTTTGAAGCATTGATATCTCTGCATATTTTTGTCACATTATTATATGTCGACATATTATCTTATTCTTTCAGCTTCCATTAATAATAATTTATAAAAAAAAAATATTTTTATAATTTGACTTATTTCGATATACTTTTCTTGTCTGGTCAAAAATTCTAATGAGTTAAATGAAAACACTAAAGGATATAATTAAAAGGTTACCATGATTAATTTAATCAGTAACTCGAGTTTGAGACACCAAATTATAATAATGAAAGAGCAGAATATATATATATATATTGGTGCGTGTTTAAATATATGCCATATAATTATTATGTATTTTTATATTTGACATTTTAAATTTAATATTTATTTATATAAAACTTAAATTTTTAAATAACATAAAAAATACTATTATTATTATTATTATTATTGTTTTTAAAAAAAATATCATGCAAATATTTTTATGTTTGAAAACTCTAAAATGTCAAAAACGTATAAAAGTACCATTCATAGGGTATGAACAAATATTACATTCGGACTACGGATATAGAGATACGTTCGGAGTCCAATGAAATGACGCTACGTAAAGGTGATAGAAAAAAATTAAAAAAAATCGTTTTAGCGTAGGGGATATTCCACATTATTCAGGTGTTATTGTGGTGATATTCATGTGTTATTGTGTTCCGAAAATATTCCCGGTGCTATAATAACACAATAACACATCAATACAAGCACAATAACATCTGAATAACGCGGAATAATACAGGAGGAATGTTCTCCTGTGTTATCGGCCCGAATCACATAAAAACACGTGCATTTCATTAAAGACACTTGTCCGCATATCAGTGGACTCTGAACGCATCTCTACGTTAGGAGTCCTGATAGCGCACATGAATCTTGCCAATTTTTATTATTATTATTTAAATAGCAAAAGCAAATGTTTATTTTGTGGTGTGGGATTAAGGAATAAAAATCTAAATAGTATTCAAAATAACAAATATAATTCAATCTAATTTATTTTAAAGAAATTCAATTTACGTTCATGTCGCCATAAATTATGTAAATAACTGGGAATTTACATACAGACCACCCAATTTTATGTAATTGACATATCTAACACCAAAACTCTTTATATATATATATATATATATATATATATATACAACCCAAATCATTCATATCAGAGCAAAAACATCACTATTACAAAGAAATTCAGTTTACATACATACCACCCAATTATTATTTACATATATAGCAACTAAACTCTATGTTGTTACATGTATACCACCAAAATCATTCATATCTGATAAAATATATAATTATTTTAAATTTTTGAAAAGTGCAATAGAAATTTTCATGCGTAGATAAAACGAATCTTTGAATCTTGAACCTCGTATCGATTCAATGTTCGGTCCAGTTTTCATTTGTTGGTCCTTGTTAATGATACATGTTTGATGACAATACTTGTTTCTTAAAAAAGAGTTAGTTTTTGTTTATCAATAACTACAAAATACTAATGAAATTGTGATCTTAATTTTCATTTTGAGCATCAAATTTAATATTATTTATTTATTTATATTATTGGAATTAATTTACTTTTTTTTATAGTAAGTGTTGCTAATATTGATTTGTCCATGAATCACACCCCCAATGAATAGAGCATATGGAGAGAGAGAGAGAGAGAGAGAGAGAGAGAATAGAGCATATGGAGAGTAAGAGAGGGGGAGAGACAGAGAAAGAAGGCAGAGACAAGAATGAGTATTAATGAATAGTGATATGTTGTGTTTTATTCATTAAATAATCTTTGAAATGATCTCCCTATTTATATAAGAGAAAGTATAATATGATAATGTTACATTTTTTTCTTCTACTTTAATATGGGTTGTACAGAGTATTCTAGGTATTTTGCAAATATACTCGACTGCTATGTGACTCATTTCACTGAGCTTGTATGGCTTTAGCTCGGTAGGGCCGATTTGATCAGCTGGGTTTATTTTGTTTTGTCAGTCCATTGAGCTTGATTGACTTTGGGTCAACATAATTGGTTTAGTCAATCTACCTTTATTAATATATGGTGGAGCTTCTAGACACCCTGGTTGCTCAGGGACTAGATCTTCCCTCGAGTCTGCTTTTTTATGTCTGTTTGTTTGGATGTTTTTTTATCTCATATCTACCTGAACAACTCAAATTCAAGTCATCTTATCGTCTTCATGTCTCGATCGGCTTTGGTCTTACTTGCTTTGGCTTGGACGGTTCTATCCAATAAGATAAAGTAGGCCTGTCGGTCTTCCATCAACTTTATTGGATTCTAATTTATGTGTAGGATAATACCATCAAAAAATAAGGCAAGCATAATGTGCAGTTGCAAGCCTGGAGAACAAAGAGAGGGTATCCATCCATTACATTATAATGATCACTTCTATTTATAGAGGGGTTAGCTTATACATTACAAATAAGTATTCCTTACTATTTATCATTTCATTTTTCTTCTAGTATGGGTTTATAACTAATGTTATCCATTAAACTCCTTGCATTGATAACTTTTCCTTATAAACGCTTCTCAAACTTCACCTCTGATGATGATCCTACTAAACAACTTGGCCATGAGGTGAATTAATTTAAGGGAGTTTCAACGAACTCCGCCATAGAGCAACTTAAGCTTCTTTGCCGAGTTGTCAAGCTGTCTTAGTCTGGTCGATCATTTGTGCATTGATCGCCATAGACGAGCTATAAGATGTAACTCTCTGATCGAGTTAATTGGTCAAATTGATCTAGTCGAGTTGTTTGATCTCTCATTTTAAATCCTATCTAAGTACTTTCGAGTATGCATATTTAGTCAAATTAACTCAAATCCCTCAAGTCTTTATTTTTTCCTCTTGGGTTTTTTTCTTCCACTACAGGAAATACACAAATTACTGTTAGAAAATTACAACAGTAATAAGGAAAAAAATTCAATGTTAATACCTATTACCATCGAATTTGCGTATGATTAAGACTCCGCACAAAAACGAGCATCGCAAAGACAATTAGCGTCAATCGTGATCAACACAAACAATTGACATTCGGCTTTTGCATCAGGGAAATTTGGCGTTAGCAAGTAACAATGCCATTCATGCAGATGTAAAAATTATCTACGCCTATTTGAGTCCAAATATTCTGTCGGGAGGTGGATTTGCGTTAGCTATTTGTTACGATTATTTACATCTTACTTTCTCAACGAAAATGGGATGCAAACCTCTAGCAATTAGATTTTTCGCACCAGCACACAATAAATATCTCATATACATTATAAACACAACACGGAACATGTTGCACAAACATATAACGACAGTGAAACTAAGATCAGACATGTTGCTAATGCATTGTATGATTATCCATGTTGTGATGATTTGACATTGTACAAACATGTTTCTGTAGTAATTGTTTTCATAATGATCTAAATAATACGGTTTCTTACCTGCAAGCTTCCATTATTTCTAAAAGAAGCAAGAGGAAGCATCATCACATGCATAGTTTTGGGCCACAACCTCTTGTTGTGTGTTGCTACCTTTTGTTTTTTGTATAGAATTTTCCAGATTCCATTGCTTTTGTCTTCTTTAGTGCAGCCCCAATCCGCCTAATATCTGGCACCGTTCCTTAGCTTTCCCTGTTGTTTTATCCTGTTCCCTTTTGAGTCTGGTAATATTTGTTGTGGTATATATTAAATTTAAAATAGAAGAATGATTTTTGATGAAATTGAAAAATAGAACGAGAAAATTCACATCAGAAAATAGTAACACAACGGAACACACAGATTTACGTGATTCGTTAAATTGTTTGCGTTCACGGAGTTGCAAAGAATTTTACTACTTGAGGAATATATACCGGTCGATCGTCTCGACTTACACTTCTCTACTCTCTCTATTATTCTCTCTCTACATTGAGATACACCGAAGAAGTTCTACACCGAGTTCACTAGAGAAGATAAACTTACAAGAGAAATAGATTCAAATTTTCTTTTGTCACAAGCCACTAAGAGGAAGCCAATGGAGAACAATCTTCTTCTTCTTCTTTATTTTTCCTTCTACCCAAGGAACCACTCGCACTTCTCTCACTCTATCTCGAGGAAGCCCGAAGACGAACACCAGAAGAGGTCGTGCTAAATCTGAAGAAGAGCCTTGCGATACCTCACATTACTTTCTTTCTCTATCCCTTTATCTATATCTCCTTCTCTCATTCGTAAGCCACCAAAGGAAGAACCGCAAACTGGAGAGACCTTCCGACCTTGTTGTTCTGTTCGCGACTTATAATAAGCAAATAGGTGCTTCACTTTGCGGAAACAGGGAAGGCGGGAACGGGCGTAGGCGGGAACAGTTCGCGATGTTTCACGACAGAGGAACGGTTGGCGTTGTTCACGAATCGACACCAAGAGGGCTCGCGACTGTTCGCGATCGGGAAGCGCGAGCGAGCGAAAATGGGAGCGGGAGCGGGAGTCTTCTATCGGGCTCCAACTAACAATATTTGTATTTGACTTGCTTGTCTAACAAACGAATCGAATATGAATTATCTAATTAGTCTAACACGAATTGTCTGTGAACGACGATCTTTTTTTGAGAGCCCTCTATCGAGCGTGTGACTTGTCCAATTATCCTCCAGACTATTAGTGGTTTTATTTTGTGGTTCCATATTTTTCTCTAGAAATATTGTGGTGGTGCTGATTTGTGCTCGAAGAAATAAAATAAAGAGAAATTTACATGAATAGCATCCAATTCTTATGCATTTACATACTTTAGACCAAATAATTTTCATTTTTTACTGTCAAAACACCCAATTCTTTTCTTTCACATCAAAAAATAACACTAATATATTATTTAATGCTGAAATCCACCATTTCCAGCAATAACAAAGGCTTCAAACTCTTCAAACTGTGGCTTCCAGCGGAAGGCAGAAATAGGGCCGTTAAAACGGCTCGTTGTCAGTTAACCTCTCATGTTTGGCTTGTTAAGAAGCTCTTATAAGGCTCGTTCGCTAAGTTAACGAGCCGAACACAAAC
>JXCR01119620.1:44651-76312 GCA_002079205.1 Phalaenopsis hybrid cultivar | reverse complement strand
GTGATATTTTTAAAAAGTTTAATTAACTACAAGGTTACAAAGATTTATAATTAATTAAAAGTATTAATTAAGAAAATAGAATAAAAATTATTAAATTAGATTCAATTGATGTTTTAAATCTTACTCCAATCCTTAACATTTTATGGCTACTTGATTAAGGTTGTCAAAACTACTCCTTATTCTTGAACGGCTCGTGTTCAGCTACTAAGCAGACGAGCCAAACACAAACACACCTTTTGAGCTCGAAATATAAACGAGCCAAACGCGAGCTCCAGGCATAAAACAAAAAAAAACATTGTCTCCGTTATTTGTGGGTCCCACAGATCAGAGCAGTCATAAATATTATGTGCAAAATTTGTATATATGAATTGTTAGTATTTGATAATACTGATAATATTCAACTTATATGTAATGTAATATTTTTCAGTACAATACCATCATAATAACAACAAATTTGCAACCATTCGATCTGCACGTAATATTTTTCGGGAAAGCAAAGGAATGCAGGAGAGGGGATTGGGCCGTATAAGCTTCTGTTGCGTGAGTCATGTGTTGCTTGTGCAATTATTCTAACGGGAACAGCAAGGCAAAGCAATAAAGGAGAAGATGTGCATCTCTGCTAAAGTCCAAACCTTTCCTTTCTCCCTCTTCTCTCATTCCATCTTCAAGCTCTCATTCTGCACTGCCATGTGCTGTGGAGAACGGAGGGGGAGACAGCACCCCTGAGCTTCTGCTAGCCAACGATCGCCGGAGCCTCTTCCTCCGGAGGTCAGTAACACTATTCAAATATTCAGATTGAACTTGGCTTCAGAAATTAGTGATTTCCGTCTTCTTCCGGTCATTTTGTTTTCATTTCAACTTAGTTTTATTACTGCCACGCACTTTTTGAATTGCTTCTGCATTTGCGCTTGTTCTGATCGTGCATTTGAGAATTTTACTAAAAAGTGATGAACTTGTTGCAAGTTATGAAATTTGTGTGAGAGTTTGGGTGGATGAGAAATGGGGATAGGAGAAGTCCCCTAATTGTAAAATTTAACTCGCATTGTTGATAAGCAAGTGGAGCTTGTTGGAGAAGTCATTGCCGGATCATGGCTTGCAATAGAGCTTGTTGGGGAAGAAATGACAGGACCAATTGTGAAGACGAAGAAGAAAAGAAAGGAGAAGGAGAAGATGCGAAGAAGAGAAACAGAGAACACCAAGCTTAAGGAGAGATGAGTGGATTTTAATTCTATTTCATTTCTGATCAAATTACAATAGAGAAGCCTTGACTTTAAATAGAAGATCTAATGGCAAACAAGTAAATACAAGGGTAAAATGGACAAAGTCCATATTTTATAATTATATATAAAGCCAACTCTGACACATATAAGCCCCAACCAGATAACCGAACTCAGCAGAAGAGAAAGGGGCTTGGTAAGTATGTCTGCAGTATGATCCTCAGTCATTAAGTGTTGGAGCTTGATCTCGTTGAGTCGAATGTGATCCCGTATGAAATGGTAGTCCACCTCGATATGCTTTGTCCGGGCAAGAAATACCGGACAATGGGCGAGAGTGATAGCAGAGGTGCTGCCACTGTAAAACGTTATGGGGGGTGGGGGAAGGGGGGGAGGATTTGTGAGTTGATGAAGTAGTTGTCTGAACCAAATAATTTCAGTTGTTCCAGAGGTCAGATTATGCTGATGATCTTGCAACGGTAGGATGATTCTTAGCTGTCCAAGAAATGAGAGTATGACCTAGGTAGATGCAGAAGCCTAAGATAGATTTTTTGTCACTGGAATCCGATGCCCAATTGGCATCTGCATAGGCACTTAATAGCAGCGATCCAGATATATTGGTATGCTAAAATTTTTTGTACCTTTGAGATAGCGAAATAACCTTTTAATTGTTGAAAATTTTACAAGAATGGTTGATGCATAAACTGACTTAAATAATTAACTGCAAAAGAGATGTCAGCACTAGTAATGGTTAAATATTGTACAGAGCCAATGAGCTTTCTGTAGAAATGAGGATCAGAAAGTGGTTGATCCATTCCAGTGGGAATAATAATTTTGTAACAGGTTTGACATTAGCCATTCCTGTAGTCTGCAGAAGTTCTTGAATGTATGTGGCTTGGTTAATGAAATAACCTGTTGAGGTAGGTTTAATGTGAAGACCGAGAAAATGAGATAGGCTCCCTAGTTGTTTGAGATTGAAATTCTTACTGAGATTGTGGATGATTGTGCTTATAGTAGGGGATGAGTTCGTTGTGATAAGTATGTCATCTACATAAATCAACAGGTAAAGTTGAATGTCATTTTGCTTATATATTAATAAAGAATTGTCTGTGTGGGTGTGTGCTATTGTTTATAGAAAAAAATGCACTACTGATTAATTTTGCATCAGAAGCTAGCTTCATTATTTCTTTTCTGATTTTCTATTTTTATTTCAAATTCTCCTTTATATTCTCCTATTGTAGTAACAGATGAGATGACCAATATTTCCATTGCCATCGAGGATCCAGGATATAGTAAGAAAAACTCTTGGTTTACCCGCATCTTTCTTTGTCCCAATCCTTACATTGCACGCTACATATATGCGTTCATCTTCTTCATCACAAGTCTCCTTGCATGGACTGTTAGAGATTATGGCCATACAGTGCTCTCAGAGCTTCACAGTATGCATTCTTCTTCTTCTTCTTCTTCTTTATCTTCTTCTACTTTGGTATGTTTCCTAAGTTTCTTTTTTCTTCATTATATTGTAGGATTGAAAGGATGCCATGGAGCAAGCTACTGCTTAGGAACAGAGGGTGTGCTTCGTATCAGTTTTGGCTGTTTTGTATCCTTCATTTGTTAATCAGTTCTCATTTTTACGACTAATGAGGTTTATACAATAAAAATACAAAATTTTCATCATATACTCTTTCTTGTAGTGGTTGTGCTAACAATTTAGAACCAAGCCAAATACTAGAAGTGAATTCTAGAATTTACACAATAATAAACTTGTATGCTACATTCTCTATCTAGGATGAGAAACTTAGTAAAAACCTATGACTTGGATTAGTGGCTCATCACTTTGGTCCAATATTTTTTAACTTGATTTTGCGTGTATTATGGTTGAAAAATACATTCATTTTCATAAACGTGGGGTCCATAATTAATTTGATGTTTCAAGATACAATTTCTTTTAATATGATTCAATGCCAAAACAATCATTTGATGCAATTTTCAAACTCAAATCAAATCCAAACCAAATCAAACTGATTTGGTTAGCCAAAGCAATACTTTTGTGTCAATTTTCTCTATTTTATGAGCAAATATGAAACAACACTTGATTAAAATAATATCAGAATAGTGGCATTTTATCCTTCATTTGTTGTTTAGATGTACTTCTCTGTTCTTTTTGTTACAACTGTGGGCACAAAGAAGATTTGGGATGCAAGAAATTCATGGCACTGTGAGTGGTGGTTAGCTAAGATGCTCATGTGGATGTTATTCATGCTTGTTCCCTTTTTCATGCCATCAGAATTTTTCTTGGTTTATGGTGAGCAATTTTTTTAATGCAATTTGTGATTTAATTTTTTTTGCTTATTCATTTCATGTTACATGCTATGATGCAGGAAAGTTAGCGCATGTCGGTGCAGGGTATGTTTTCCTCTTTTTCTTTATATATTAAGTCATAAAGGCAATTTTGCAATGCCAATAAAGCTAATGGTTGTCAACATGCACTTTTATAACATACGAAATAAAGGGTGTACATCACTTCTTTAATAATATCTATTTTGGAGATGATATTGAAAATATGCTGACTTCAGTTGGTGGACAAGACTTTTCTTCATCTTAACAATGCTTTGTATATGTCCATAATCAACACTTTTTAAGACATCTCTTTAAATGACATGCTACACTTAATATGTGTTTGATAAAGTCCACCGCATTTTTTTCTCAATATATGGTTTAGAAATATTTTTGAGCAAGCCTTAGTTAAAAAAGGTTAAATTAGGATTTCTCTATTTATCTTGTTTAAGATAACTACTAATCATTTGACTATTTTTGATCTAATTGTTTCAGGACCTTCCTTGTTATTCAACTCATTAGTGTAATAAGTTTCATCAATTGGTTGAATGATTGTTTCCACTCTGAGAAATATGCAGAGAGATGGTATGCTTTATGTTCTTATTTTATTTTGGAATGTTAGCAAATACATGCATATTTTTCTTAAAGGTATCAAGATTTTAATTTAATAAGAATTTTAAAAATTATGGCATTTGAACATTCACATGGAGTTGACTTGATAACAAAATACAAACAATGATTATCTGAAACCATCCAATAATGAGTGAGATTACATTTTCATGATCATGTATGTTTGCTTTCAAAAGTCTTATCCCTACATTTTTTTTCTGTTAGTCATATTACATTTTCTGACATGCAGCCACATCCAAGTAATGATTATCTCAATTGTTGCATATGTTGCATCCATTGTGGGATGTATCATGATGTATGTATGGTACGCATCGAAGCTATCCTGCAGGCTCAACATCTTATTCATCACTCTTACCCTTTTGCTCTTACAAATTATGACTTTTGTCTCAATGCACCCTAAGGTGAGATTTACAATTAATCTTTTGCTTGTTAGACAACAATTGTATTGCAAATCCATATGAACCTCATAAATTTTCATTTCTTGAATAGGTTAGAGCAGGATACCTATCACCAGGCCTGATGGGAGCTTATATTGTCTTTCTTTGTTGGTGTGGAATTCGAAGGTACCATTCACGAACAATTCTTTTCTGATTATTTTCTTCATTTCATCTTTCCAATTCATCGGACTTCGCTAAATTCATTCACTTCGACTTCTTTGCCAACCTATTCTTTTAGTTTTTATCATATTTATGATTTCAAATTTCTAATTGACAGTGAACCTCAAACAGAGATTTGCAACCAGAAAGTGGAACTAGGAAATGGTTCAGATTGGCTCACCATCGTGGTAAAACTAGAAGCTTTTTGTTGCAAATGGGAATTACTAAGCAATAATTTGTTTCAAATATTGCAGTTTGTTGTTTGTGATGGTTTTATAAAATCTAAAACATAACTAGATATTCACAAATTACTGAAAGTGTTGTTTTTTGTAGTAAATGTAGACCCAAGACATTGATTTTTTAACCAAAGTCTCTCTTCTCTGAAGTTTTATTCAACAAGCTAGTCTTATGTAAGCTCTATTTGATGGCAGAGTTTAGTAATTGCAATACTTGTCATTGTTGTTGCAACCTTTTCAGCAGGAATGAATTCTGAATGTTTTCAGGTACATAATCATAGACGCAGCAGTCACTTGACATATTTAGCCATGAATTCAATCATTTCCTTTATCTACCATCAATTCTTTATGCAGAAATTATTGCTGCATTTTTTGTTTTGTTTGTGCATTATACAGTTTATAAAGATTGAAAGGAATTCTGAGGAAGAGGTGCCTTATGGATATGGATTTTTCCATTTTGTCTTTGCCATTGGTTCCATGTACTTTGGGATGCTATTTATTGGCTGGAATGTGCATAAAACCATGCAGAAGTAAGTTCCATGTACAATATCAAATCTTAAATTAAATCAAATGCAAATATGTAATTGCATAATGCATCTATACTGCGTTATGTGATTGGTAAATGAATATAAAACATGAAAACATGAACACTAAATAGAAAAATTCATATATATTATTAATTTTAGTTTGTATTTTAAATACTAACCAATAAATTTAAAATTTGTCATTATATGGATGAATAACTTTGAAGCTGTATTTATTTAAGAGTATTATTGTTGACTCTCAAATATATTTTTAGGGGTAAACTAACGGACGATGAATACCGTAACACTTAGTTCATAACAACAAAATTACCAAATGAGAGATCTATGATCGAAATTGGAAAATTTGTACGTAAAACATCTCAACGGTTACCAAAATTGCTCAAATAACCTCCGCAAAAGGAAAAAATATTACATCAGTCCTACGCACGTAGAGTAACGTGCGTAGCCAATGAAATCACCCCACGATACTCCGCGCGACACAGAAAAAAAATGGCGCAGTAACACGGAGAATATTCTCCCCTGTGTTATTCATGTGTTATTGTGTGTTATTCATGTGTTATTGTGTCATGGGAATATTCCCCGTGTTATTTAAGTGTTATTGTGCGTTATTCATGTGTTATTTTGTCCTGAGAATATTCTTGATATTATAATAACACAATAACACATCAATAACACATGAATAACACACAATAACACATGAATAACACGCATAATAACACAATAACACATGAATAACACATGAATAACACACAATAACACAAGAATAACACGGGAGAGAATATTCCCCGGTGTCATTGCGCCGTTTTTTCTCTTTCGGAAATATTTCCCGTGTTATTCAAGTATTATTGTGTGTTATTCATGTGTTATTATGTTCTGAGAATATTCTTGGTGTTATAATAACACAATAACACATCAATAACACGCAATAACATATGAATAACGCGCAATAACACATGAATAACACAAGAGACAATATTCTTCGTATTACTGCGCCAATTTTTTTATTCTGCCACATGAGATGTGACGTAATTTGATTGACTACGCACATTATTTTTAGATGCATAGCACCAATGTTATATTTTTTCCCCGCAAAACACCATTTTTACTGTCCAGATGTGCGGAGAAGGACGAGATGCAGCGGTGATTCCTCCGCACGTTCGGCGACCAAACAGAAAAATTTGGCCCGTTTCGTTGAGTCTGGAACGTTGTATTTGTCTGAACGTTGAATTAGTCTAGGCCCTAATTTCCGCTCCTCCTATTTGCGAGCTCCGTCTCCCTGTTCTCGCCCCCGCACTAAGTTCTCCACACCAGCCAAGTCCAAACTCCTCTCTTTCTTCGTCCCTCCTACCTCGCCGGCGACCCCCAGCACCTCCTCCATCCTCTCTCTTCTTCCCCTTCTTCGTTATTTTCCGGCGACCCCCAAGCGGCCGTAGCTCGCCTGCTGTCGCCGACGCAACAACCCGAGCACCCAGATTTCTTGCTTCCTCCGCCCTTCTTCTTGTCTCGTCACTCCTCCGAACGAACGGACAGCAAACAACTCACGCGCCTTCATCTAGTTGCATGCCCTAACGCTTCCTCACGCAGCAGTCTCGCCTGCAAGCCCGGAAGGTCCTACAGCAGCTTGTCACCTTGCTCGTGCGCCTACCCGTTGCGCTCTCCATCCCTCTATTATCGACCCCCACAAGCCAAGTGCAGCAACTACTACTCCGTTTCTTACCTGAGAGCCCTCCCCATCACCTACACTTCGCACTAGAAACCCAGCTATTCCCTCTCCTCACAAGCTCACTATCTCTATCGTCAAACAGCCACCCCTACACCTCATCCGACCTTTAACCCACTTCACCGACAACACAACAACGAAATCAAGGTAAACAGAGAAATCTGTTTTAAATTATGCAGGAGTAGTTACTGTTTTGCTTAGTTCGTGAAGGGGAGTTCATGAAATCTTTTATTATGTATGTGTGTGTGTATGCGTGGGTGTGTCAATGGGAGAAATATTTGTTTGCGTTGCATACATATTATGTTATTTGGAGGGTACAGGTAGGTTACACTTAGGTTATACCCCTTGTAATTTCTCCTGTAACATTAGTACAACCTACTTGTACCCTCTGAATAATCTAATATGTATGCAACTCTGCGTACGTCTTACGTACGCCAATATTTCTCGTGTCAATGGTGCCCCAGAGGGAGAGAAAGGTTGCACGTGAAATTAATGCAGTTGTGCTAAAATCTTCACTGCCACATGAAAGGTATAACGATCACAATTCTTGAAACTTCGATCACTACATATTTGGCGTGTCGAGCAGAACCCTATACACGCTTTTCTTAGTGTGGTGGAACAAAACTTGTGCGCAACACTGGCAACACGGTGAGCAAATCAAAAAGCTTCTGCAATGTTTATTTCAACTCGTTTGGTATTGAGAGGAGCCTTATACACGCTTTTCTTAGCGTGATGGGATGAAGCTTGCACCTGACACTTGAGACGCGATATACAATTCAAAATTAAGTACTTGTGAGTATCTTTCTTGACGCGGTGGGGAAATATGTTGCAAGTACCTAAGATTGCACGAGTGACATTCTTATAACACTTTTCTTACGTGGCAGGGGATCCTGTTGCATTTTTGAAGGCCCATACACATTTTTTTGCATGACGGGATACACATCTTTACGTCCATGGCGCAAGCCACCCATAAACGCCTTTCTTTGAGTGGTGGGCACACCCAGACTCCTGATGCAACTTTTGAAGGACAACGCCGAAGGGTTGTCGAAATGCTGCCAACATTTTATCTAAGCATNCAACTCGTTTGGTATTGAGAGGAGCCTTATACACGCTTTTCTTAGCGTGATGGGATGAAGCTTGCACATGACACTCGAGACGCGATATACAATTCAAAATTAAGTACTTGTGAGCGTCTTTCTTGACGCGGTGGGGAAATATGTTGCAAGTATCTGAGATTGCACGAGTGACATTCTTATACACTTTTCTTACGTGGCGGGGATCCTGTTGCATTTTTGAAGGCACGTACACATTTTTTTGCATGGCGGGATACACATCTTTACGTCCATGGCGCAAGCCACCCATACATGCGTTTCTTTGAGTGGTGGGCACACCCAGACTCCTGATGCAACTTTCGAAGGACAACGTCGAAGGGCTGTTGAAATACTGCCAACATTTTATCTAAGCACCGGTCATGAAAGAGCTGTTGGATTGAACTTATCGGAACAAAAAAATGCAATCAAATGAAAGCTCCTAAGCTAGATATTAAATGCTAAAATGGTTACTTATATTATTTTAAAAGATGGGATTAAATATAAATAGAACCTGCATGAGTTTCGGGGTGCTCGACGGCTCGTCAACAAGCTCGAATGAAACCTATGAGGGGTGGCCCACATGAACCCTCAAATAGGAGTGAAGTATGGGAGAGATACATAATTTCAAATATACAATCAAAGTCCAAAACGCCTTCATCGCCATTAGATCCGCAACCCCAAGTGCACAAGTGGACAAAAGATGATACTAGAAGCTTAAAGTAAAAATATTTGCACTCATTTCAATTATAATATGATTGTGTTAGCTGCTCAATCTCAAGATCCGAGAATGTTGTGCGGGTAAAAATGTGTGTTGAAGCTCAAAACCAAATATCTCGAAATGCAGATTAATTTATTTAAAATCAATTCCAATTAATAAAATTTAAACTCTCGTATATGCTCTGTCGCTTGTCTTGGTTCACTAAATGTAAGCATTCGAGAATGCTGCGCGAGCAACAGGTCGTTTGTCTTGCCTATAGGATAAGGTTGTAAGTCTCACACTTTGGTCAATTCAATCTTCCTTCGATCGGGAATGGAGTCGGCAAGATTGGGCCTCCACTGAGCTAGTTCGATTCTTCTTCTTACGAAGACTGGAGTTGATAAGACTAGTATTTTTAGTGATGTAAGTTATGAGTTAGCTCCATTGATGGCTATGTTAATCGTAAATTTTAACTGAAGGGGTTTATTTATAAAATTAAAATAATTTAAAGCATGAAAGAAAAAAATATTTAAATGAAAAATTATGTCACTTAATGTTTAAAGTAAAAAATTCATTTACCCTCCGCAATAATTTGTCGATGTTGACCAATATAATGCAGACTCGAGCTTACAAAGAACCAATGTTATATCAATTATACTATTAAATTCATACTCAAAAATAAATTTTATGTCAGTAAAGATGTGACTTGAGTCCTCTCTTTGTGTGGTTCTTGTTGTCAAATGACACCACAAAGAAGCGATTATAACCAGAGTCCTCTGACGGGGTAGTTTGCCACGAAATGACATTATTATATTACAGTCACAGTTGTAGCCCATATGTTCTCAAATGACTATCTTCCCTTTTGAGTATTGAATCATATGGTATATTCGATACGGCAGAAAGCTCTCTGTAAACTAAAATAGACTTAGATTAGTACTCTTAAGCAGACATTCAGCCCAGATTTACAAGTTCCTCTTGGACGAAGCAAATCATGACTGTTGATAAGGATCCTTCGGTCAGGTTGGGTCGACTATCTCCACTGACTAAGTAGACCGAGCACCATGACAACCCAAATGACGGAACCAGAACTTGATCGGTTCATCATCATTTCCCCCACCATACGCTTCAAACTCATGGCGATGACAATTTTTATAATTTAAATTCTCAAATTTGTTGTTGTTATATACTAAGTCTGAATACTTGGTGTCCTATGACTAACTTTAATCGAAAGTGCTCTTCTATCATCGTGAAGGGTAATTAACCATAGGGGTTTGCGCTTAGGTAATGTCTTATCTACTAGCTCATCTGCCTTCTGAAAATTCGACCTGGAAACTTAACAAATCTCCGCATTAAGCTCTCGACGAGAATCCNAGCTACTAAGCAAACGAGCCGAACACGAACACACTTTTTGAGCTCGAAATATAAACGAGCCGAACACGAGCCCAGACAGAAAACAAAAAAAAACATTGTCTCCGTTATTTGTGGGTCCCACAGATCATAGCAAATGTGGCGGAGCCTAACAGAGAATATTATGTGCGAATTTTGTATATATGAATTGTTAGTATTTGATATTACTGATAATATAAAAAAAAATAGCACATATTCAACTAATATGTAATGTAATATTTTTTATTACAATAACATCATAATAACAACAAATTTGCACCCATTCGATTGAAAAAAATTTGCGTACGTCAAGGGTACGCAGAGATGTGTACATAATAGGGTACACGGGGATTATAAGGGGGTTATAACCCGTTGTACCTCCCGTGTAACTCCCGTGTAACCCTGCTATAACTTTATAATCTCAATGGATAAAATAAAAACGCGGGGTACAGCTGAGTTATACGAAAATTACAGAAAAATTATAACACGCTTGTAACCCTCGTATAACTCCCATTTAAGGGACCTAGGGAATATTAGATATATATATCTCTGCGTACCCGCTTGTACTAAATTTGTTTTCCATTCGATCTGCACGTAATATTTTTCGGGAAAGCAAAGGAATGCAGGAGAGGGGATTGGGCCGTATAAGCTTCTGTTGCGTGAGTCATGTGTTGCTTGTGCAATTATTCTAACGGGAACAGCAAGGCAAAGCAATAAAGGAGAAGATGTGCATCTCTGCTAAAGTCCAAACCTTTCCTTTCTCCCTCTTCTCTCATTCCATCTTCAAGCTCTCATTCTGCACTGCCATGTGCTGTGGAGAACGGAGGGGGAGACAGCATCCCTGAGCTTCTGCTGGCCAACGATCGCCGGAGCTTCTTCCTCCGGAGGTCAGTAACAGTATTCAAATATTCAGATTGAACTTGTCTTCAGAAATTAGTGATTAGTCTTCTTCCGGTCATTTTGTTTTCATTTCAACGTTTTGAATTGCTTCTGCATTTGCGCTTGTTCTGATCGTGCATTTGAGAATTTTACTAAAAAGTGATGAGCTTGTTGCAAGTTATGAAATTTGTGTGAGAGTTTGGGTAGATGAGAAATGGGGATAGGAGAATTCCCTAATTGTAAAATTTAACTCGCATTGTTGATAAGCAAGTGGAGCTTGTTAGAGAAGCATTGCCAGATCATGGCTTGCAATAGAGCTTGTTGGGGAAGAAATGACAGGACCAATTGTGAAGACGAAGAAGAAAAGAAAGGAGAAGGAGAAGATGCGAAGAAGAGAAACAGAGAACACCAAGCTTAAGGAGAGATGAGTGGATTTTAATTCTATTTCATTTCTGATCAAATTACAATAGAGAAGCCTTGACTTTAAATTGAAGATCTAATGGCAAACAAGTAAATAGAAGGGTAAAATGGACAAAGTCCATATTACATAATTATATATAAAGCCAACTCTGACACATATATGCCCCAACCAGATAACCGAACTCAGCAGAAGAGAAAGGGGCTTGGTAAGTATGTCTGCAGTATGATCCTCAGTCATTAAGTGTTGTAGCTTGATCTCGTTGAGTCGAATGTGATCCCGTATGAAGTAGTAGTCCACCTCGATATGCTTTGTCCAGGCAAGAAATACCGGACAATGGGCGAGAGTGATAGCAAAGGTGCTGCCAGGGAGCAGATTTGTGAGTTGATGAAGTAGTTGTCTAAACCAAATAATTTCAGTTGTTCCAGAGGTCAGATTATGCTGATGATCTTGCAACGGTAGGATGATTCTTAGCTGTCCAAGAAATGAGAGTATGACTTAGGTAGATGCAAAAGCCTAAGATAGATTTTTTGTCACTGGAATCCGATGCCCAATTGGCATCTGCATAGGCACTTAATAGCAGCGATCCAGATATATTGGTATGCTAAAATTTTTTGTACCTTTGAGATAGCGAAATAACCTTTTAATTGTTGAAAATTTTACAAGAATGGTTGATGCATAAACTGACTTAAATAATTAACTGCAAAAGAGATGTCAGCACTAGTAATGGTTAAATATTGTACAGAGCCAATGAGCTTTCTGTAGAAATGAGGATCAGAAAGTGGTTGATCCATTCCAGTGGGAATAATAATTTTGTAACAGGTTTGACATTAGCCATTCCTGTAGTCTGCAGAAGTTCTTGAATGTATGTGGCTTGGTTAATGAAATAACCTGTTGAGGTAGGTTTAATGTGAAGACCGAGAAAATGAGATAGGCTCCCTAGTTGTTTGAGATTGAAATTCTTACTGAGATTGTGGATGATTGTGCTTATAGTAGGGGATGAGTTCGTTGTGATAAGTATGTCATCTACATAAATCAACAGGTAAAGTTGAATGTCATTTTGCTTATATATTAATAAAGAATTGTCTGTGTGGGTGTGTGCTATTGTTTATAGAAAAAAATGCACTACTGATTAATTTTGCATCAGAAGCTAGCTTCATTATTTCTTTTCTGATTTTCTATTTTTATTTCAAATTCTCCTTTATATTCTCCTATTGTAGTAACAGATGAGATGACCAATATTTCCATTGCCATCGAGGATCCAGGATATAGTAAGAAAAACTCTTGGTTTACCCGCCTCTTTCTTTGTCCCAATCCTTACATTGCACGCTACATATATGCGTTCATCTTCTTCATCACAAGCCTCCTTGCATGGACTGTTAGAGATTATGGCCATACAGTGCTCTCAGAGCTTCACAGTATGCATTCTTCTTCTTCTTCTTCTTCTTTATCTTCTTCTACTTTGGTATGTTCCCTAAGTTTCTTTTTTCTTCATTATATTGTAGGATTGAAAGGATGCCATGGAGCAAGCTACTGCTTAGGAACAGAGGGTGTGCTTCGTATCAGTTTTGGCTGTTTTGTATCCTTCATTTGTTAATCAGTTCTCATTTTTACGACTAATGAGGTTTATACAATAAAAATACAAAATTTTCATCATATACTCTTTCTTGTAGTGGTTGTGCTAACAATTTAGAACCAAGCCAAATACTAGAAGTGAATTCTAGAATTTACACAATAATAAACTTGTATGCTACATTCTCTATCTAGGATGAGAAACTTAGTAAAAACCTATGACTTGGATTAGTGGCTCATCACTTTGGTCCAATATTTTTTAACTTGATTTTGCGTGTATTATGGTTGAAAAATACATTCATTTTCATAAACGTGGGGTCCATAATTAATTTGATGTTTCAAGATACAATTTCTTTTAATATGATTCAATGCCAAAACAATCATTTGATGCAATTTTCAAACTCAAATCAAATCCAAACCAAATCAAACTGATTTGGTTAGCCAAAGCAATACTTTTGTGTCAATTTTCTCTATTTTATGAGCAAATATGAAACAACACTTGATTAAAATAATATCAGAATAGTGGCATTTTATCCTTCATTTGTTGTTTAGATGTACTTCTCTGTTCTTTTTGTTACAACTGTGGGCACAAAGAAGATTTGGGATGCAAGAAATTCATGGCACTGTGAGTGGTGGTTAGCTAAGATGCTCATGTGGATGTTATTCATGCTTGTTCCCTTTTTCATGCCATCAGAATTTTTCTTGGTTTATGGTGAGCAATTTTTTTAATGCAATTTGTGATTTAATTTTTTTTGCTTATTCATTTCATGTTACATGCTATGATGCAGGAAAGTTAGCGCATGTCGGTGCAGGGTATGTTTTCCTCTTTTTCTTTATATATTAAGTCATAAAGGCAATTTTGCAATGCCAATAAAGCTAATGGTTGTCAACATGCACTTTTATAACATACGAAATAAAGGGTGATCATCACTTCTTTAATAATATGTATTTTGGAGATGATATTGAAAATATGCTGACTTCAGTTGGTGGACAAGACCTTTCTTCATCTCAACAATTGTATA
Source organism: Phalaenopsis hybrid cultivar (assembly GCA_002079205.1). Taxonomy (NCBI): domain Eukaryota; kingdom Viridiplantae; phylum Streptophyta; class Magnoliopsida; order Asparagales; family Orchidaceae; genus Phalaenopsis; species Phalaenopsis hybrid cultivar. Next base: position 61,969 of record JXCR01119620.1, on the reverse strand, counting down.
TGTGCAGAATCAACACTTTTTAACACATCTCTTTAAATGACATGCTACACTTAATATGTCTTTGATAAAGTCCACCGCTTTTTTTTCTCAATATATGGTTTAGAAGTATGCCTGAGCACGTCTTAGTTAAGAAAGGTTAAATTAGAATTTCTCTATTCGTCTTGTTTAAGATAACTACTAATCATTTGACTATTTTTGATGTAATTGTTTCAGGACCTTCCTTGTTATTCAACTCATTAGTGTAACAAGTTTCATCAATTGGTTGAATGATTGTTTCCACTCTGAGAAATATGCAGAGAGATGGTATGCTTTATGTTCTTATTTTATTTTGGAATGTTAGCAAATATATACATATTTTTTCTTAACGGTATCAAGATTTTAATTTAATAAGAATTCTAAAAATTATGGCATTTGAACATTCACATGGAGTTGACTTGATAACAAAATACAAACAATGATTATCTGAAACCATCCAATAATGAGTGAGATTACATTTTCATGATCATGTATGTTTGCTTTCAAAAGTCTTATCCCTACATTTTTTTTCTGTTAGTCATATTACATTTTCTGACATGCAGCCACATCCAAGTAATGATTATCTCAATTGTTGCATATGTTGCATCCATTGTGGGATGTATCATGATGTATGTATGGTACGCATCGAAGCTATCCTGCAGGCTCAACATCTTATTCATCACTCTTACCCTTTTGCTCTTACAAATTATGACTCTTGTCTCAATGCACCCTAAGGTGAGATTTACATTTAATCTTTTGCTTGTTAGACAATAATTGTATTGCAAATCCATATGAACCTCATAAATTTTCATTTCTTAAATAGGTTAGAGCAGGATACCTATCACCAGGCCTGATGGGAGCTTATATTGTCTTTCTTTGTTGGTGTGGAATTCGAAGGTACTATTCACGAACAATTCTTTTCTGATTATTTTCTTCATTTCATCTTTCCAATTCATCGGAGTTCGCTAAATTCATTCACTTCGACTTCTTTGCCAACCTATTCTCTTAGTTTTTATCATATTTATGATTTCAAATTTCTAAATGACAGTGAACCTCAAACAGAGATTTGCAACCAGAAAGTGGAACTAGGAAATGGTTCAGATTGGCTCACCATTGTGGTAAAACTAGAAGCTTTTTGTTGCAAATGGGAATTTCTAAGCAATAATTTATTTCAAATATTGCAGTTTGGTGTTTGTGATGGTTTTCTAAACTCTAAATCATAACTAGATATTCACAAATTACTAAAAGTGTTGTTTTTTGTAGTAAATGTAGACCCAAGACATTGATTTTTTAACCAAAGTCTCTCTTCTCTGAAGTTTTATTCAACAAGCTAGTCTTATGTAAGCTCTATTTCCTGGCAGAGTTTAGTAATTGCAATACTTGTCATTGTTGTTGCAACCTTTTCAACGGGAATGAATTCTGAATGTTTTCAGGTACATAATCATAGACGCAGCAGTCACTTGACATATTTAGCCATGAATTCAATCATTTCATTTTTCTACCATCAATTCTTTATGCAGTAATTACTGTTACATTTTTTGTTTTGTTTGTGCATTGTACAGTTTATAAAGATTGAAAGGAATTCTGAGGAAGAGGTGCCTTATGGATATGGATTTTTCCATTTTGTCTTTGCCATTGGTTCCATGTACTTTGGGATGCTATTTATTGGCTGGAATGTGCATAAAACCATGCAGAAGTAAGTTCCATATACAATATCAAATCTTAAATTAAATCAAATGCAAATATGTAATTGCATAATGCATCCATACTGCGTTATGTGATTGGTAAATGAATATAAAACATGAAAACATGAACACTAGATAGAAATATTCATATATATTATTAATTTTAGTTTGTATTTTAAATACTAACCAATAAATTTAAAATTTGTCATTATATGCATGAATAAGTTTGAAGCTATAGTTATTTAAGAGTATTATTGTTGACTCTCAAATATATTTCACAAGTTGAATCGATTGCACATGAGGTAAAGTGACGGACGATGAATACCGTAACACTTGGTTCATAACAACAAAATTACCAAATGAGAGATCTATGATCGAAATTGGCAAATTTGTATGTAAAACATCTCAACGGTTATCAAAAATTGCTCAAATAACCTCCGCGAAAGACCGTTTTTTCTGTCCGGTCACCGTATGTGCGGACAACAGACGAGATGCAGCGGTGATTGGAAGGCTCCACACATACAGCGACCAGACAGAAAAATTTGGCCCGTTTAGTTGAAGCGTTTTTTCTGTGCGGACTCCTGACATAGCTCTACGTGCGGACCAAGTTATTTTTAAGTTATTTTCAATAATACCAAAATAACCCAGAAATAACCCTCGGTCTTTATTTCGGGGTATTTCTGAGTTATTTCGGTATTATTAAAAACAACCCAGAAATAACCTGAAAATAACTTAGAAATAACTTCGTCCGCACTTGTATTTCTGGGTTATTTCGGTATAATTAAAAATAACCCAGAATAACCTGAAAATAACTTAGAAATAACTTGGTCCGCACGTAGAGCTACGTCAGGAGTCCGCACAAAAAATTTTTTGTTTAGTTGAGTCTGGAAATTTGTATTTTGTCTGAACGTTGAATTAGTCTAGGCCCTAATTTCCGCTCCTCGTATTTGCGAGCTCCGTCTCCCTGTTCTCGCCCCCGCACTAAGTTCTCCGCACCAGCCAAGTCCAAACTCCTCTCTTTCTTCGTCCCTCCTACCTCGCCGGCGACCCCCAGCACCTCCTCTATCCTCTCTCTTCTTCCCCTTCTTCGTTATTTTCCGGCGACCCCCAAGCGGCCGCAGCTCGCCTACTGTCGCCGACGCAACAACCCGAGCACCCAGATTTCTTGCCTTCTCCGCCCTTCTTCTTGTCTCGTCACTCCTCCGAACGAACGGACAGCAAACAACTCACGCGCCTTCACCTAGTTGCATGCCCTAACGCTTCCTACCCGTAAGCTCCTACAGCAGCTTGTCACCTTGCTCGTGCGCCTACCCGTTGCGCTCTCCATCCCTCTATTATCGACCCGCACAAGCCAAGTGCAGCAGAAACTCACTATCACCTACACTTCGCACTAGAAACCCAGCTATTCCCTCTCCTCACAAACTCACTATCTCTATCGTCAAACAGCCACCCCTACACCTCATCCGACCTTTAACCCACTTCACCGACAACACAACAACGAAATCAAGGTAAACAGAGAAATATGTTTGAAATTATGCAGGAGTAGTTGCTGTTTTGCTTAGTTCGTGAAGGGGAGTTAATGAAATCTTTTATTATGTATGTGTATGTGTATGCGTGGGTGTGTCAATGGGAGAAATATTTGTTTGTGTACATAAGACATATGCAGAGTTACGTACATATTGTGTTATTAGGAGGGTACAGGTAGGTTACACTTAAGTTATATCCCTTGTAATTCTTCCTGTAACATAAGTGTAACCTAACTGTACCCTCTGAATAACCTAATATGTATGCAACTCTGCGTACGCCTTACGTACGCAAATATTTCTCGTGTCAATGCTGCCGCAGAGGGAGAGAAANATCCCATATAGTTCTGTACTGATATTGCAATACAAATAAAACACATCAATGTACAGAATATTACAGATCAAATAACATAATTTCGCACAAGAGATTTGTTGGTTATACTCAGATATATATAGATATATATATATATATATAAGAGTATAACTTCTGAAATTTTTTTGTCCCGTTCCATTCGTAATTAATATATAGTGGTCTATATCGAATTGATCAATTTGATGCATATGATTTTATAAAAATAAATAGATTGAATTCTGAGGAATGCGAAATTTGAGATACTTTAAAAATTTATGAACATTTATCTAATTCTTAAATTTTGGGTGTTTCAGTTATAGGTTGCAATGAATAACTAGGTTGGTGGAACTGAGGAGAAATTTCCAGTGTGTTAAAATAAGGAACGTGCTCTTAAAAGAACTGGNTAATATATAGTGGTCTATATCGAATTGATCAATTTGATGCATATGATTTTATAAAAATAAATAGATTGAATTTTGAGGAATGCGAAATTTGAGATACTTTAAAAATTTATCGAACATTTATCTAATTCTTAAATTTTGGGTGTTTCAGTTATAGGTTGCAATGAATAATTAGGTTGGTGGAACTGAGGAGAAATTTCCAGTGTGTTAAAATGGGGAACGTGCTCTTAAAAGAACTGACACTATTTGTATGATTTTAAGTGCCATTTCCCAGAGGTTGATAAGGTTTTGCATAGCACTCCAGAGTGAGATTGTTGAATAAATTGAATTGTTGACTTGAAGAGTTGTAGCTTTAAAATGGTGGCTAAGTTGAATTGTTAGGTTATAAAGTTGATGATTTGTTATGATGGCAAGTACTGCTGGGCAAAGAGTTCTTTTTTATTTCCATAATTGCTATAAGAGCACTCTGGAATGTGCTCTTAAAAGAATTGACAATATTTGTATGATTTTAAGTGCCATCTCCCAGAGGTTGATAAGGTTATGCATAGCACTCCAGAGTGAGATTGTTGAATAAATTGAATTGTTGACTTGAGAGTTGTAGGTTCAAAATGATGGCTAAGTTGAGTTGTTAGGTTATAAAGTTGATGATTTGCTATGATGGCAAGTACTGCTGGGCAAAGAGTTCTTTTTTATTTTCATAATTCGGTCCCTAAGCTTTTCTCCAAAGGTACAAAAAAGATACGTACCAAAATATTCTAGGGTAAATTTATAGGGAAGTAAATGTTTCCTTGTCACCTTTCAAGTTGATAAGGAATTGCCTAGTCCAACTACTAGTGATGAAAATTGGTATGTCTTGAAATGCATGCCTGAAAACATAGTGGGAAAGTGATTAGAAAATAATAGCTATAGTGCTAAATTAAAGCTGTTTGAGGGTTAAAGCTTTTTTTTACCTGATTGGCTCAGAGTGGAAGGAGGTGAATGATTAGAAGTTACTGATAATTTTACTAGAAGAATAATTCTAGTGACTTTGACTTTTGTGTAAAGCTAACTGATGTATGAAAAGTAAAATCCAAGAGAAGACACAATAAGAGACAAGTACTTCGAGCTATTAGCCAAATCCAAATCGTTGCCATATGTTTACTTTTAAATTACTTTTTACAGTGCATAGAAAGAAGACATTAACATTGAGGATGGCATCTCTATGAGCATGGCATACAAGTTGGTTATAAAATCCCCAAGTTTGCTAAAACAGTCTTTCCTTTTTTTTTTTCTTGCAGTCAAGCAGTCAATAAAAAATTCATGAAAAAAATCATCAAATTTTTGTCCAATTATAAAAAAATTATAGGGACGTTTCATTCTTACACGTTTTAGGAAATGACAAGAATATCAATATGATTTCATTGTTGGTTGGGGCTTGAAGTAATTGTCAAATAATGTAGAGAGAAAGATCAATATTGAGCTGATAATTCTACAGTGTTAAGTTGTTGCTAAAGAGCGATGGTGGGCATCAACCTGTTGAAAAGGTAACACATAGAGCTAAATATTGAGAATTGTATATAGTTTAAAATCCTATTTGTAAATAGGAAGAAGTCAAGGCTTTTATTTATAAAGAATGTTGTAAGGCTATATAGGCCCAATTCTTCAATGATTAGATTAAGTTTTGTTTAACAAAATCAATTCAATTTGGTATCAAAGCCCTAAACCTAGCAGCCTGTCGACGTCCTCGTTGGTCTCGATTGGTGTCGTAGTGCTGCAACTCGATCGGTGCAGAGAGAGCAGGGATTGATCTTCCTTTCTTCCGCGAATTGCGACAGACGTGATCGGTGCAGAGATGAGAATCGATCTTCGTTTTCTTCACTAATCTTGGCTGACAGAATCGTGGATCGCGGCAGACGGGATTGCGGCACGAAATTGTGTCATACGGGCGTAGATTGCAACATTCTAGGCAGGAGAGCATCTCGTAGAGTTCAGTCATGAAGGGATTCTATGGCTTGCTACGAGAGGAAGGAGCGGAGCAGAGCTTTGTTTCTGGTGGTCTTTTGTATGTGGCAGTCCGGTCGTTGCCTTTGTCGTGAGAAACAACTTTGAATTGTGACTCGGGAATGAGTAAGTTAGTAGAGCAGGGCCTCCGTTTCTGGAGTTGCACTTGACGACATGGAGACAAAGGATCGAAGCAGCTGTGGTTTGGCATCCAGGACAAGGGGGTTGTGGCTTCGTGCGGACTAAGGCAAATTGGTCGCACGAACTTGCAGGAATAAAGTCGGGTGTGACTGTGGGATCTAGACTTGATCTTTCTGATTGAAAATGTCAGGAGACAGAGATAGCACAGAAGGTAAGGGATTGGAATTTTTCGGAAAGATGGATTCCAAAGTTTTAAAGGTCTTTATCAGTCTCATACAAAGAGCTAGCATCTCGACAAGAGTCACTACCTCGGTACATGCTCTTAGCAGGTGAAGCTAGATCTCTCTCATCTGGATCTGAAGCTTGATGTACAGGGCAAGAATCCGAGTTGGTCGCCTCGGATTGAGGCTGCTCTAGCAGGGAAGTGACTATAAGTATACCTGACGAGTGTCGAGTCAGAGTGATAGTACTAAGAGGGATGAGTGGAGAACCACACATGCTTGCTTTACACCTTGTTACTTAACTCGATGGTTCTATCAATTGTCTTATCATTGGATGACATTAGGAAGGTGGGCGAGATTTGGGCAAAGCGGAAGAAGATCTATGCTAAAGCTGAGAACCACATGAGGTTGTTTTATATTCAGCGTGAAATAGAGTCAGTGGTTCATGTGATAGATCAGTTCACTAGTATTCCATAGATTTGGAGCGGTTGTGACAATATCTTCATCACTTCTTACCTATGTCAAGCTATAATAATCTATGGTACAAGAAGGGGAAGATTTTTGCACAGATGAAGATTATGTCGTTTTTGGTTCATCTGAGCTCGACTTTTGATCAGAGTAGATCAATCCTCTTAGCCCAGACGACGATTCCTTAATTGAATGAGGCCATCACAGCGATGATATAGGAAGAGAGTAGCATGAGGCTACGCTCTGAGTTGAGTAGACTTCTAGGTATGCGATCAGCTTTGACCTCCTCGAGTGAAGGTATGACAGGTGTTCAAGGAGAGACCCCCAGGTGCTACATCTCTGGAGAAGTGGGACACCTGAGCAAGGCTTGTTCACAGCCACCAAAGGATAGAGAGACTGGTGGATGTGGACAGTCTAGAGGTTGTGGTCGTAATCGTGGGGGCCAAAGAGGTGGAAGAGGGGGCTACTGGTCAAATCTAATGGTTGGGGAGAATGAGGGAGAGACAGAGGTGATCTGCAGGAATATCGAACTATCTGCGAGCTAGAAAGGGATTTGGCGGGGTTTTCACCGGCGAGGGCGGCGGCATAGGAAAGCCCTGAGGCCATTAGCGTGATTCACACCAGCACTGCAAGAGTAATAGCTGGCGCAGCTTGCTGACTGCCGCAGACGAACTGGAGGCGAGCTGTCGAGCAGGTTCGAGCAAAACTGGCGGAACAGTTCAGCGGCTTTGATGACGAGCGGCTCGAAGCAAACGGCGAAACCTGCAGGGCGAAGCGCCGCTGACAATGTGATCTCCTTCGCAGACGATGCAACAGACAAGCAGGCTCGAAGCAGACCGCGANAAGAAGTGACACTATTTGTATGATTTTAAGTGCCATCTCCCAGAGGTTGATAAGGTTATGCATAGCACTCCACAGTGAGATTGTTGAATAAATTGAATTGTTGACTTGAGAGTTGTAGGTCAAAATGGTGGCTAAGTTGAGTTGTTAGGTTATAAAGTTGATGATTTGCTATGATGGCAAGTACTGCTGGGCAAAGAGTTCTTTTTTATTTTCATAATTCGGTCCCTAAGCTTTTCTCCAAAGGTACAAAAAAGATACGTACCAAAATATTCTAGGGTAAATTTATAGGGAAGTAAATGTTTCCTTGTCACCTTTCAAGTTGATAAGGAACTGCCTAGTCCAACTACTAGTGATGAAAATTTGAATGTCTTGAAATGCATGCCTGAAAACATAGTGGGAAAGTAATTAGAAAATAATAGCTATAGTGCTAAATTAAAGCTGTTTGAGGGTTAAAGCTTTTTTTTACCTGATTGGCTTAGATTGGAAGGAGGTGAATGATTAGGAGTTACTGATAATTTTACTAGAAGAATTATTCTAGTGACTTTGACTTTTGTGTAAAGCTAACTGATGTATGAAGAGTAAAATCCAAGAGAAGACACAATAAGAGACAAGTACTTTGAGCTATTAGCCAAGTCCAAATCCTTGCCATATGTTTACTTTTAAATTACATTTTACAATGCATAGAAAGAAAACATTAACATTGAGGATGGCATCTCTATGAGCATGGCATACAAGCTGGTTATAAAATCTCCAAGTTTGCTAAAAAAAGTCTTTCCTTTTTTTTTTTTTTTGCAGCAAGCAGTCAATTAAAACTTTATGAAAAAAATCATCATAGTTTTATCCAATTATAAAAAAATTATAGGGACGTTTCATTCTTACACGTGTTAGGAAATGACAAGAATATCAATATGATTTCATTGTTGGTTGGGGCTTGAAGTAATTATCAAATAATGTAGAGAGAAAGATTAATATTGAGCTGATAATTCTACAATGTTAAGTTGTTGCTAAAGAGCGATGGTGGGCATCAACCTGTTGAAAAGGCAACACATAGAGCTAAATGTTGAGAATTGTATATAGTTTAAAAGTCCTATTTGTAAATAGGAAGAAGTCAAGCCTTTTATTTTTAAAGAATGTTGTAAGGCTATATAAGCCCAAGTCTTCAATGATTAGATTAAGTTTTGTTTAATAAAATCATTTCAATTTGGTATCAAAGCCCTAACCTAGCAACCAGTCGACGTCCACGTTGGTCTCGATTGGTGTCGTAGTAGGTACAACTCGATCGGCGCAGAGAAAGCAGGGATTGATCTTCCTTTCTTCCGCGAATCGCGACAGACGTGATCAGTGCAGAGATGAGAATCGATCTTCCTTTTCTTCACTAATCTTTGCTGACAGGATCGTGGATCGCGGCAGACGGGATTGCGGCACGACATTGTGTCATATGGGCGTTGGGAAGGCACTACGAGATCGCGACATTCTAGGCAGAAGAGCGTCTCGTAGAGTTCAATCATGAAGGGATTCTATGGCTTGCTACGAGAGGAAGGAGCAGAGCAGAGCTTTGTTTCTGGTGGTCTTTTGTATGTGGCAGTCCCGTCGTTGCCTTGGCCGTGAGAAACAACTTTGAATTGTGACTCGGGAATGAGGAAGTTAGCAGAGCAGGGCCTCCATTTCTAGAGTTGCATTTGACAACATGGAGATGGAGGATCGAAGCAAGTGTTGTTTGGCGTCTAGGAGAAAGGGGTTGCGGCTTCGTGCGAACTAAGGCAAATTGGTCGCACGAACTTGCAGGAAGAAAGTCGTGTGTGACTGTGGGATCTATACTTGATCTTTGTGATTTAGAATGTCAGGAGACAGAGATAGCACAAGAGGTAAGGGATTGGAACTTTTGGGGAAGATGGATTCCAAAGTTTTAAAGGTCTTTATCGGTCTCATACAAAGAGCTAGCATCTCTACGAGAGTCACTACCTCGGTAAATGCTTCGAGCAGGTGAAGCTAGATCTCCCTCATATGGATCCGAAGCTCGATGGACCAGGTAAGTATTTGAGTTGATCGCTTCGGATTGAGGCTCCTCTAGCAGGGAAGTGACTATAAGGATACCTGAGGGGTGTCGAGCCAGAGTGATACTACTGAAAGGGATGAGTGGAGAACCACACATGCCTTGCTTTACACCTTTTTACTTAACTCGATGGTTCTATCAATTGTCTTATCAATGGATGACATTAGGAAAGTGAGCGATATTTGGGCAAAGCTGAAGAAGATCTATACTGAAGCTGAGAACCACATGAGGGTGTTTTATATTCAGCTTGAAATAGAGTCAGTGGTTCATGTGATAGATCAGTTCACTGTTATTCCAAAAATTTCGAGCGGTTGTGACAATATCTATGCTGCAAGAAGGGGAAGATTTTTGCACAAATGAGGACTATGTCGTTTCTGGTTCATGAGAACTCGACTTTTGATCAGAGGAGATCGATCCCCTTAACCCAGACGACGATTCCTTCATTGGATGAGGCCATCATAGCGACGATATAGGAAGAGAGTAGCATGAGGTTACGCTCTGAGTTGAGTGGAGTTCTAGGCATGCGATCATCTTTGGCCTCCTCGAGTAAAGGCAAGACAGGTGCTCAGGGAGAGACCCCCAAGTGCTACAACTGGGAGAAGTGGGACATCTGAGCAAGGCTTGTTCACAGCCACCAAAGGATAGAGAGACTGGTAAATGTGGAAAATCTAGAGGTCGTGGTCATAATCGTGGGCGCCAAGGAGGTGGAAGAGGAGGCTACCGGTCAAATCTAATGGTAAGGAAACAGGGATGATTTTTACCGATGAGGATCACGAGCTCTTGGAGATGTTGAAAAGGAACCATAAAGCAGCAAGTGATGTGACTGAGAATGCACGCTCCTTATCGTCATCAAAAGGGAACACTACTACTTATGCTCACTTAGGCAAATATACTCGTCATACGCATGCACTTGCCTGTATAACTATTATAAAATCACCAGAATAGATAGTAGATTCCGGTGCATCTCGACATGTGACGAGTAATGTTAGTGAGTTTGATTTCTATACTTGTCTAACAATTCTAGAGAATATTCAGACAGTTGATGGTACAACACAACCTATAGTTAGTAAGAGTATAGTGAGATGTACCAATTCTATGACTCTGTCTAATATTTGGCATGCTTCTTCCTTTCAAGTGAGAATCATTTATCCATTAGTGTCATTATTCTCCACTAAAATGTGTTATTTTCTTTGATATTCCTAAGGTGATATTTCAAGTGAAGGGTACTGGTCGGAGAATTGAGACTTGTATGTGAAATAGTGGAATCTGATACTTGAATAGAGAGGGGATGGACTTAGTACTGACATCCATGGAACGTGCTGGAGTAGGAGGATCTGGGACGAGTCAAAGGTGCATGGGACAATCTTCATTTAGTCTTTTGAGGCATTTGTATATGTCTTTGTATGAGGAGGAAAATAAAAAAGAACTTGTAGGTGATGCATGTGAGTTGGGTAAGCATACCGGGAACTCTTATGTTAGTTCTATTAATAGAAGTTCTTGTGTTTTTGATTTGGTGCATTCAAATGTATGAAGGTCATTTTCTACAATTTCGATGAGCAACTATAGATATTTTGTTGTTTTCATTGATTATTTTTCTCATGTTATTTTGTTATATATCTTCTTTAAAGATTTTAATAGGATAATTAAAGATTTTAATAGGATAATTAAAATTTTTCTCATGAAATAGTGGGAACTTGTAGGTTGCTCGTGGAGCAGAGAGGATTGTTCTATCTCAGAGAAAGCATGTGCTAGACTTGCCTACAAAGACAAACACTTTGGGATGCAAGCCGTAGTTACAACAATTGACCTTAAGAGAAAGTTAAGCGCAAAGACAGGAGAGTCTCTTGATCATGAGATGTACCAGAGGTTGGTAGGCCGTTTTATCTCTCTGAGTCACACTCATCATGACATATCATTTGCAGTAAGCATAGTGAGTCACTACATGCATGATCCGAGAAAGGGTCACATGAATACAATGTATCAAATTCTGAGTGTACCTGAAGAGTGCACTAGGGAAGAGATTAATCTTTAGAGAAAATGGGGATTCAGATATTAAGGACTACTTTGAATCTGATTGGGTTAGTTGTGCTGATGACAAGAGATCCACATCAGGGTACTGCATGTTTGTAGGGGCAATTTGGTCTCTTGGAAGAGCAAGAAGTAGTTGGTAGGTATGAGGTCAATGATAGCGGCAAAGTATAGGGCCATGACTTTGGGAGTTGCCAACATGTTATGGTTGAGAACTTTATCGACAAAGCTCCAGGTGGATCAAAGAGCACAAATGGATTTGTGGTGCAACAACTAGTCAACAATCAACATTGCCAACAACCCGATGCAGTACGATAGAACCAAACATGTGGAGATTGATAAGTTCCTTATCAAGGAGAAGTTGAATAGTGGAGTACTGGAGATAATTCATGTAACTTGTTGAGAGCAAGTAGTTGATTGCCTCCCTAAGGGATTTAGCTCATTATATCTATCGAGGTTGTGTAACAAGATGGGATTAGTGGATATTTTTTACCAATCTTATGGGGGAGTGTTGAGAATTGTATATAGTTTAGGGTCTTATTTGTAAATATGAAATATAGAAGTCAATGGTTTTATTTGTAAAGAAAGTTGTAAGGCTTTATAAGCCCAATTCTTCCATGAATAGATTAAGTTTTTTTTGCAAAATCATTTCAGTTCTAAATTTACTCAATAGCATCAATGCGTCGAACTATTAGGAAGAGTTAGATACTATCAATTACTTTTTGAGAATGAAAGAAAGCAAAAAGGAATCTATAACTGAGTCAATAGCTCTAGAGTGCTAAACTATTGGCACATGTTGAGACAAAGGTTAGGACTCGCTATCAAAACTAAAATACATATGAAAGGTGAAACTCGATGACATCAAGAAGCTAGATGTTGACAATTTCTTGAGGGGTCGAGAATGAAGGTGATAAAGTATGTAAAAGAAGTTGACATACCATTTAGGTGTTGGTAGAGCCCTAAGAGGGCATTAACAAATTGCTATGGTGTCAGTTGATTGTTGAGAAAGGCTAGTGTTGGAATGATGAAACTAGTATATAGAAATAGGGCACTGTAAATTGATGATTAAAGGATTACCGAGCAATTGCAATGATAATAATGTGACTGTGCTAAAAGATCTTGGATGATAAGTTGTTAGTAAGGTACAATAAGGAGGGCACACCTATGAGGTAATTTCATAGGAAAGAGACATCAGGGGCTGAATGGAGAGAGTATCTAAGCTATCCTGAATTAACTTAGTTGATATCTTTAGTATTATGAGTTATAGGAGAATGTTGAGGGGATGACTCCACTGAGAAGAGAACACTAAGCTAATACCTTCAGCAAAGGATGAATACAAGGGGTATGTGAATTTAATGTCCAAGGAGGCAAATTAGTTTAAAAGATGATATTTTGTTATTAACTTCTAATATGTTCAGTTCTTAGTAAAGAGGCTAAGGAAGATATTAAGCCTTCAACTAAAGACAAAAGTGTCCAAACTAATTTGGTCAAGGTATGATAAAACAGTTTAAAGAAAATAAAGTGGTCCAAGTTAATCTCGTCTTGACTAAGAATGGTTGAAGCTGACCCTAGCGCGTGTCAACTAAACTTGCCAAATGATTGGAAAAAATAAAGGTCAACAAGCTTCTCTTTGATAGACTTTCTTCCATCCTATATCTCATGACTAAGCATTTTTTTTAGGATTGTAGTCTTAAAAATCTCAATCTATCAATTGCTTTTTAAAATTGTATTTCCTATTATACTAAAAACCTGACACAATCTGCTACATCCATCAAGCATTTCTCTTCTTTATCTCATCATTTTTTTTTTCTTATATTTGTTTACTATTTATTTTTCTAATACGTATAAATAAGAATTGCTAGATTCTCTCTAGAACCGGCAATTGATATTAAAATGGGGGCTTCATTAATTGTCATAGCTTGGATCTAGTTTCCCTTCTGCTGGCGAAAATCCTATTTCAAATTGGTTGTTATTATGTTTTATTGAGATAGTACTATTGACCACTACAAAGCTTGATTATTTGCAAAGGGGAATAGACAAGTTAATTATGAACTATTTTGAGAGCTTATTCCCAATGGCCTTGTTAGGGATTTCCTCTTGTTAGGGATTGCTTCTAAGCAATTTATATGAAACAATTTTGTCAGCTATATTGCTGAAGGAGAGAATAAATATGTTAAGATGTCAAAGCCATATATGGATTAAAAAAAATGATTTTCAAGCATGATTTAACAAGTTTTGCAATGTAATTGTTATTGTTGGTTTTCAAAATAATATAATGGAGCACTCTATCTTCATCTGTGGTTAGGGCTGTCAAAACGGCTCGTTGTTCGCGAACAGCTCGTGTTCGACTCGTTAAGAAGCTCATGTTTGACTCGTTAATTTCGTTCAATAAGTTAACGAGCCGAACACGAGCTTCTATATTAACTAGTATTTAAAAAAAATCTAATTGACTACAAAGCTACAAAGATTTATAATCAATTAAAATATTGATTAAAAAAATAAAATCTAATTGACTACAAGGCTACAAAGATTTATAACCAATTAAAATATTGATTAAGAAAATCGAATAAAAATTATTAAATTAGATTCAAATGATCTTTTAATATAGATAATAATTTTTAAATCTTGCTCAAACTCTTTTTGTCTTATGGCTACATGATTAGAGTTGTTAAAATGACTTTTTGTTTGTGAATAGCTGGTGTTCGACTCGTTAAGCAAACGAGCCGAACACGAACACGAACACACTTTTTGAGCTCAAAATATAAACGAGCCGAACACGAGCTGAGCATGGCTCGCTCGTGTTCGGCTCGTTTACACCCTGTCTGCGGTTCATCTTCTGAGACTTGTTTTTATAGTATATTTGTTCACATTTTTCTTATTAAAAATGATATTTTTGCCAATGAAACTATACACATCTCTTGATAACATTTATTACTGCAGTTTTGCATTCCCTAAATTATTTTATCAAAATCAAATTTACGCACAACAAATATGATGTCACTCTTTCCTAAATAAAGATACCTTATACTTTTTCAGACAAAACTTGGCTTGGGTGCAAATCTGGTAATACTTCTGGATACTTACAAACTTATAAGAAAAGCTACCATTAATCTTTGTTATTATCATTTGATTGGTAAGCTAATCTACTAAATGATCACCTGACATAATATTTCATTTGTTGTTATTGGGGTAAGTCGACATATACATAATCAAAACAAGAGGCTCAAGGATTCTATCTTAAGGATTTTAAGAAATAATAGATGGTAGCCAAACTGATGTTGACTTGTCTTAATTTATTGAAGATTACAAGTCTAACTAAGAGTATTGTGCTAACTTATGTTAAACAAAATCATGTTTCATGGAAAAGTAAGAAAAAATTAGGATTTTCGTGCTAGATCTTGTGCCGAAGCCAAAAATTGGGTGATGATCCGTTTAACATGTTAACTGATGTACATAAAAAATATTGTTGAGTTTGACTTGCTTGTTACTTGTCCATGAGTCCAAGGCATGATAAAGACAAACTATCCAGATTGCTAGCTGCAACCCTATCTTCTTAAAAACAAAACCAAAAAAAAAAAATCATTGTAGACTTACTTTACTAGGAATACAATTCTGTCAAAAATGATTCTTGAGCCTTGTGTCTATAACAAAGAATAGTTGGCATATATTCTTAGAGAGACTACTAGATCACTTTGATTCTCCATTTTTTTCAGCAAGTTATCAAGTTAGATCATCATCGTGCATATATATATATATATATATATATATATATATAAAGCCCAAGGGCTATTTTTATTGAAATAGAAAAGATACATAAAAGTCATATGAGAGGGCCCAATAGAGGCATCCTAACCATACGATACCAAATACAGTAATACTCCAACAAGAAGATATAGATAAACTCAAAAAATTTAGAACATCCAGAAAACAAGTAGCTACGGACGAGCCAGTTTAGTCATGTTTCATCCTCTAGTTTTAGGAGCAAAACCATAACAAACTTTGAAGTGTCGTGTCATTGCTAAAAGTAACCAAACTATCATTCATTAAGTTTCCAAGTTGGAATGTGTCTCCAGCATTTTTTTTTTCTGCCGAGAAGTGTAAACTTGTCATTCTCATCTGAAGATTGGCTCATGTGATTCTCGGTCTGAATTGATATTAGAATTGCAGTAGAAGGAATGACAGTCATTGTCACAGCAGTAGTTTCAGTGTATGTGAAGTGTGAATTGCCACCTCTGCACCCGATTCTTCCTGAATAGGAGCTGCGGGGCTATCCTGATTTTCGGTCTGAACATTATCCCTTATAATATGGTCAGGAGAAGGGTTTCCAAGGGCACACACCAACTCCTGTCTTGTGGTGATTCCCTCCTCAGGTTGGCTGTCATCAGGTTTGCTAGGAGCTCGTTCAATCACGTGGAATGCACTAACAGCATGTTCCTACTTTTGACTATTCGTTTTCAACTATTGGTGCAATCTAAAATATTTCTCTTGTGGGTGTTCAAACATCTTGCAGTGCTTGCAGTAGTAAGGTTTTTGCTCTATAATGATTTTTTGCCGATAACCATTGTGAGCAGAGCCAAACTAGACAACTTCAGCATCTGGTAGTGTAATATCTCTTTCAATCAAAATCCTTGCAGGAGAGGGCCTTGAGAAATAAATAGTAGGTATGTCTACCTGCAATGGTTTTTCAAGGATAGTCTTAATTACATATAAGATAAGTAGGTCAAAGAATTGGAGCTTGAGTTCAGGTAATGAGAACCAGATAGGCGCAATTGAAGGTTCTTGACTGGGATAAAAAACAGGGGTCCATTTGAAGAATTTCATATGATTGCCCTTGCCCTCGATTGTGATGAATTTCTCTGAGAAAATCCTTATGTAATATTTTTCTATGCTCAGTTATATCATAACATGTCTTCCGTCGAAAAGACCCACCTGTCAAGCCCCAACTAGTTTGAAATCTTAAAAAACCTTCCTGATAATCTCTATCTTAGGGTGACCAAATTGGAACTTTCCAAGTAGTGTAAATTTATATTTTCCTGCACAAGTAGAAATTTTAACGTCATAAAAGAATATTACTGGTTTGCCCGACTTTTTCTCTACTTTTTTTTATGAGATTGCAATTTACATGTCCTGCAACAGAATCATAGTACATCTGCGGGAATATCGTACTATCTGCGAGGTGGAAAGAGATTTGGAGGGGTTATCATCGGCGATGGCGGCGACGTAGGAAAGCCCTGAGGCCATTAGCGTGCTTCACACAAGCATTGCAAGAGTAATAGCTGGCACAGCTTGCTGACTGTCGCAGACGAACTGGACGCGAGCAGTCGAGCAAGTTTGAGCAAAACTGGCGGAACAATCGAGCGGCTTTGACGACGAGTGGCTCGAAGCAAACGACGAAACCTGCAGGGCGAAGCGCCGCAGACGCGAGCACCGCTGACAACGCGATCTCCTCCGCAGACGATGCAGCAGACAAGCAGGCTCGAAGCAGACTGCGAGCTCCTCCACCAGCCAGAGGACAAAAGAATCAATACGAGCGAGAAAAAACATACGTTAGGGTTCGCCATGAGCGGAAACCCTAGCAAAGCAAAAACGAAGACCTATCGCTTTATAT
>JXCR01119620.1:23386-44218 GCA_002079205.1 Phalaenopsis hybrid cultivar | reverse complement strand
AAATTATCCAATCGTACCTGATTTTTTCTGACACTGACCACATTTACTATTTGCAGTATGGATGAAGCTTGCACCGCTAGTCAGGAAAAAGAGAACAGAAACAACATGAAATTGTTCTGAACATAAACAATTCGACTCTGTGTCACCCTGCCATTTGTTAGGCGTTCAAATAAAACAATCAAACAACTCCAGATTTATGGTGACTTCGCTGCAGAGAGAAGCTGAAGAATTGGAGTCCGTCCACTCTAGAAAAACTGAACTGGATCTCAATGCTCAGCTGCTTGAAACACTGTAAAATTTGAATTTAGTGGATATAATTGATTAATAAAATTACTTGCACATATTGAATCTTCTGTTAGTCCCCCAAAACACATTATTAGATTTTTAGTGGAAATAATATAGTGATGCAAAAAGATCTCAGAAGCACCTTTGCAGATAAAGTAAGACTTTTCAACTGAGCTGTGGTACAGAAAAACTTGAGAGTAATGGGATAAGACAACACCATTATTTAGGAAAAAATTTATGTGCGATAGATGTATGCAACGCTGCGTGCGATATTGGGGTATACCGAGGGTACAAGGGGGTTACATGCATGGTATAAGCCCTTGTAACCTCCCTGTAACTTACGTGTAACCTCTTAATATATGATAACAGAAGCGCAAAACTTATTTTGGGGTACAGATAGGTTATAGCAAGTTACAGGGAGGTTACAAGGAATTATACCGCGGATGTAACTCCATCGTACCCTAAGTATAACCCAATATTGCACGCAGTGTTGCGTACGTCTATTGCACGCAAATTTTTTCCCATTATTTAACATATCATCAAAACATAGAATCAGATTTTAATTGATATATATATAGAGAGAGAGAGATGCAGTTTGAAGATAAATCCTCTTGTATCCATCATCGCACAGATTTATTCACTAGAGAGCTAAATACAAAACTGGATAACATTTAGGAACAAAAGCTAAAATACAGATACAACGAAAGGACAACTATAAAATCCTCATCTCCCCAATATACTTGTAAGATAATCTGTGAAGCTCCAGAAGAAAACTATTAAATAGTATGAGAAAAGAACTCCAGAACAAAGCTAAAAAAAGAGAGCTGAAAGGAGCATTGAAAACTCCATAAAGTACAATAAATTTGCTAAGGAAACCAATTTTCAAACCAACTGCAATCGAAACACAAATATAGCTCAGAATTAAAAAAAAAAAAATCCCCTGTAACAATACGCTTGCCAAGAAAACTGGTCCTAAGTATATGAAAACCTCAAAATCCAAATCTAAATTTGAGTACACTTCTCCAATTCATAGCCATAGTAGGCTTCCAACTCCGAGAAAACTTCTTCAAGCTCATTATTCATAATAATGAAGCACTTAAATAGTACAAAAACNAATTAAAAAAAAAAAAATCCCCTGTAACAATACGCTTGCCAAGAAAACTGGTCCTAAGTATATGAAAACCTCTAAATCCAAATCCAAATTTGAGTACACTTCTCCAATTCATAGCCATATTAGGCTTCCAACTCTGTATCCAAATCCGAGAAAACTTCTTCAAGCTCATTATTCATAATAATGAAGCACTTAAAGCACTTAAATAGTAAAAAAAACCTCCAATGAAAAATGCCACACCAGTACTTAGCCAAAATTTCAGAGAAAAAAGATAGAGGAAATACTTCAAAAAAAAAATTGAGTAATCATAAGCAGGGAGGACCAGAAATTGGTCGAGTCCAGGAGCATAAAAAAGTTCATCATAGCTGTCCAAAGCATCTTTAAAACAAAGATGAATGCAAGCTTGCAGCATCTGAAACTTATCATAGAAAATATAGGAGCAAAAATAAAATATGCATGTATCATGGAATAGAGAGAAGGAATCCAAAGTTAGATAAATCAGGCCAAGAAGAAGAACCATTCTATCCGAACAGNCATAAAAAAGTTCATCATAGCTGTCCAAAGCATCTTTAAAACAAAGATGAATGCAAGCTTGCAGCATCTGAATCTTATCATAGAAAATATAGGAGCAAAAATAAAATATGCATGTATCATGGATAAGAGAGAAGGAATCCAAAGTTAGATAAATCAGGCCAAGAGAAGAACCATTCTATCCGAACACCCAGAACAATACTTCAGAACAACAGAATAATAAAACCAACATAATCAGAAGCAACCAACTGAGGAGACAACCAAGAGAATAGCAGATCCTAAAAAGATGGNTTGAACCAAAGATGTCTGCTCCAATTAACCTTAACCAGGCTATTATAAATAAAAAGATCAAATCTTTTTTTTATCATAATAATCAAAACCCTGCTAGTGATGATTCTTTATGTTCTCCATAATAGAACTTTTGTGAATAAGCAGTAAACATTTAGGAGCAGAGTTATTAGCCTTTAGAGCCCAAATCCCAGTAGAATTAACCACATTGATTTTGGCATGCAAAGGATAGTAGAACCATAAAAACGACATAGCCAAAATTTTCGAATAGAAACATACCTTGTGACCAAAGGTCAAAATAAAAAAAAAAAGTTTCTATTATGATAAATATAAAAAGAAAGGCACAAGAAATTCTCGACAAATCTTTCCAAAAATATAGACCTTTAGAATGATTTATTATACCAAAGGGAGTCATAATGCTTAAAGCACCAATTGGGAAAACCTCCAAATGATTTTGGCCTTACACATCATATTGATAATATCCAATATAGAAATACCAAGATCACCAAAGTTCTTGGGAAAAGTAATGATATTCCAAGCAATAGTATGAAGCTTCCTTTCAGTCGAACTATGATGAAGAAAATTATGTCATAAAAAAGAGAGCTTCTTCTTTAACACTTTGGGAATATTGGTTGATCTGAACCAACAATAAAGAAAATTCCATATGGTAGTTTTAATAAGTTGTAGTCTAGCTACAGTTGATAGAATCATTTGTTTCGATCAAGAAAGATAAAAGATTTAGTTTATCAATGATTTTATGACAATCCATAGCATTTAGCTTTCTCCCTTCAATGGCAAGTCCTAAGTAATCCCAAGGCGGAGGTTTAAGTTATAAACCACTAAAATCACACTTATCCTGCTGTAAATTACTATTTATAGTTTTTGAGAAACATATAACAAGATTAGTATGCTTATTGAAAATGTTATGCATATTACTCAGGGATGAAATTGATTGTAAATCAGCACTTCTAAAAATTAGGAGATCATTAGCATAAATGAGATGAGAGAAACCATTATAGCTGGTAGAGATTTCACTGTCCTTGAAGGACTCTATCAGGGGATGAACAAGCATTTATTACCAAAGTAAATAAGTAAGGAGATAAATGACATTTTTACCTTAAACCAGAAGTGAAAGAAAAATGTTCTTTAGTCTCTTTATTCAAAATGATTGAGAAACTAACATCATTAGTGCAAGATTGAACCCAACTTATGAAAATTATAGGAAAGCCCAATAAATCCATTTTATTATAATAAAATGATCTATTAACATGATCAAAGTTTTTTTTAGATCAATTTTAGAACAAAATCTCTTCAAAGCATTGGAACTATTGAACCTATAAAGAAATTCGTTAGCAAGTATAATATTATTTGCAATATTTCTACAAGCAACAAAAGCAGCTTGAGAATTATGAATAATGCTATGAAGAAT
This sequence comes from Phalaenopsis hybrid cultivar, assembly GCA_002079205.1. Taxonomy (NCBI): domain Eukaryota; kingdom Viridiplantae; phylum Streptophyta; class Magnoliopsida; order Asparagales; family Orchidaceae; genus Phalaenopsis; species Phalaenopsis hybrid cultivar. The sequence goes on along the minus strand of JXCR01119620.1, from coordinate 40,574 downwards.
TACCTTAAGCCTATATGTCAAAAGCTTAGCAATGGCATTGTATATAGTGTTACAAAGCGAGATAGGTCGAAAGTCATTAATAGTCCGAACATTAACTTTCTTTGGAATTAAAATAATGGTTGGATGTTTAACGCTGTTAGAGAGTCTACTAGAATTAAAATAATGCTTAATGGTCACAATACAATTAATTCCAACAATATTCTAAAAATATTTGGAAAATTTATATGTGAAACCATCTGAATCCAGTGCTAAATTAGAACCAATAAAAAAAGGTCTTTTTAATTTCCAATTTAGAAAAATAATCAATAAACTCAGCAACGGCATAGGAATCAATGTGATGTAAAATTGGAAAAGCAACAACATCATATTACTCACAAGAAGAGTTATTCAACAACATAGAAAAATAGGGAATAACATGATTAAAAATATCATTCTAGGAAGTTAGAGTTTTATTATCAACAAGGAGCTCCTTTATAATGCAATAATTATTTATAGCTTTGATCCTTTGATAAAGGAAATTAAGATCATCTTCACCCTTAGATAACCACCTAAATTTAGATCTTTATTTAATCCATTTATATCTACAAGCTGAAAAATATCTTAGATCTTGTTGAATAAATATGGCATGAGCAAGAAGTTTATTATTAATAGGATCATTATGCAAAAGAGCAAAAATATTAGCCTGCTTCAGTTTAAGATCTTTAATGGTAGAAGAAATGGAAGTGGAAGGATTCCCAGTTCCACTTTTGAAGAGAAAACTTAACATTATTAAACTCATTACACAAAGCAAACATGGGATCAACATTCACTGGATTATTCCAAGCAAAAGAAATCAAAAAATGAAAATTTGGGCAGTCTAATGAGATTTACATTTAATATTATTATGTGGCCTAAAATGAATAGAAATAGGATAATGGTCATATGTAAGAGGATTAAACACTTTATAATTGGAAAATGGGAAATTGTCCAACCATTTGTTATTACAGAAATCCCCATCCAAAAGACATCGAATTGGTTTGTGAATAAAAAGATCGGAACACCCACAAAATGTCCCTGCAAATTTCCACCTCTTCCCGATCAACACAGGTTTTCACACATCCACAAATTCCCACAACTCTACCACTTCAACATGTTGCGTCACCTTTCACATCCTCAAAATCTTAGACACCGGTCAATATATGATTAGGGACCCGTTAATTTACACTTTCAATAAAAATACCCTACACTACTTATCCTACATTTATAGCCCAATGCTCAAGGATTTGAGACTTGAGTAAGGTATTCAAATCCTTGTCAGCAACTGGAGTATTTGTTAATGTCACATATAGATCATCGGGCTTGTGTAAATCAGAGGTCAAGGTGGCGAGGGCGATGACAACATTGCTTATGTGTGCTAAGCGGGGGATACAAAGTGTGATTTAGAATAATTTCTCCTATTTTGATGATCCTTATTAAAAAGAGGGGATAAGATCGATGATAAACCCACCAGCTTTGATAGGAGTTGCCCCTAGCATTCATAGATTGCTGGTAGTTCTAGCCTGATTAGAGTAATTAGCCTATAGACTATACTATTTTACAAAACAAATATACTTACAATATAAGAAAACAAAGATCCCATTTGGTCACATGATTATTTTTGCTACATGCATGAAAAATTAAAAAATTTTGATGACAACTTATAAAGTTCTATAGGTTAATCATTTGGATCAAGGTTAAGAGTTACCCCTCCTCGGATAGCCGGGTTGGTATCTTTTTTATCCAAAGTTGAAATTATGAGCACATAGCCTAGCTCTGAGCCCCCACGATTACTAAATTCTTACACTTAATCCCGGTCTTTCATATGTGACGACGGGTTTTGTCTTACTCTATTTTCAACAATTAGTTTGGGTTTTCTTATGTCGGATTTTCTTGTAATTTATTTAAATTTCCTGCAATTATATTATGTTTATGTACTATCCATGCAACAGCAGCAGGAGCTTCAGTTATGTCTTTACAGTTTATTTATTGCAATTTTATTACTTTTTTTAACTGTCACTTTACTTTATTATGCATGTTTTACCTGTAAAACAAAAATTTAAATTCAAAAAATTAATACACATTTAAATCCTTTTGAGCACACTTAATCTACTCTTTTTGAATTTACGAGGATCTCTCGGATGAGGTAACTTACGGTTGCTAACGAGAATTCTTCAATCTAAATGAGCTTAACAGCTAGCTTAAATTCAAAAAAAAAATAGTGATGCTAGGACGACAGAACTGTAAGATCCTAACCGGTGCCACTTAACTTGAATTAAAATTTCCCCAGAATACCTAACAATAACAAAACACAACATATAAACTGCAAACCTTGGAGCTACCTCTATAGCAAAGAGCTAGGAGCAGACTTTGTGGCCAGTACGACGAGACCACAATGCAAAGAAGAACATCTTTGAGAGAGCAAACAATGTTTACTTCAACTAAACCTTTCCCAGTTTAAACAAAAAATCATAAGATTTCAATGTTTTCTGCCTATTGCGACAAAAACCCTTATCTTATCTTTAAGCTTTTGCATAATCATGTTGTGCAATATAAGCCCAAACTCGTTTAGGATTTCGAGGTCGTCATTCGGCATGACATAAATCCTCCTATCTTCTAGGTTATTTGCATGGTCGAATATCATGCAAATGTAAGCTCTCAATAATAAAATTTATAGGAATCAAGCATTAAAATAATATTATCTTTAAAGTTAAAGTCAAACAGTGGGAAAGTTTGGAAAGTCACTGAGGTTCTCCTCAAGATTTGTGACATCCCCTACTTTTTTTTTCCTTTAAATTCCTAAAATAATTGCTCTTATTTGATTCACTCCCATTTGATTTTCTTATGTCCAATCTTAAGAACTAAACTTAGAAATCTTGAACACAAATACATTTTGATCATTAACGAGAGTTTTCTTAAGTGACTTTAGTCGCTTATGATGTAATTAACTATAGAGGTTTGCCTCTATAGAGAACTAAAAAATCTAGGTAAAATAAACTCTATCTAATTCTTATATTAGATAGGGAAACTTTTCAGTCCATATATAAAAGTTTCGTTGACCAAATGAATGCCATATTTTTTTTTTAATCTATGTCCCGCTAACAATAAATGTGTCTATTCCTCGGGATAGAAGCATTATTTGTGATGCGGTGCTCAGTTATTTAAACTATTAAGTGTGTGAGATTTTTTAGACTCATTCTCAAAATTAAAATATTATTTTGAAAAATCAAATTATATGTATATTAATTTAAACTTTAATTTTAAGATTAAACTAAGGCGACTGACTCATCAATCATTTAACAGTACTGGTGATATGCAATTTCAGTATATACGTATATATACATATAATTATACTTATATCTAGTTGGTTTACTATGACATCGTGAAACAAGGAAAGGTAGACATTGATCACATGAAATCCAGTGATTTCTTTGAAGAGCCCGTCAGACCAACTAGTCATAACAAAATGATTTAATAACGACATAATAATGTAACGATTTCATTTACTTACCCTATTTTCTTTTTCTTAACATTTATTTCAAATAATGAATTTATAAAGAATATTAATTTTTAAATTTTGTCATGGGAATTTCCTGAAAAAAGAAAAAGAAAAGCTATGCATATAATAGACATGATAAGTAATAAACCCTACAGTCTGCAGGTGAAAGGACATGGTAAAGACCATAATAACAAATTTGGTGCCATCCGAGTTTCCNATTTTATTACTTTTTTTAACTGTCACTTTACTTTATTATGCATGTTTTACCTGTAAAACAAAAATTTACCTTCAAAAAATTAATACACATTTAAATCCTTTTGAGTGCACTTAATCTACTCCTTTTGAATTTACAAGGATCTTTCGGATGAGGTAACTTACGGTTGCTAACGAGAATTCTTCGATCTAAATGAGCTTAACAACTAGCTTAAATTCAAAAAAAAAAAAAATAGTGATGTTAGGACGACAGAACCGTAAGATCCTAACTGGTGCCACTTAACTTAAATTAAAATTTCCCCAGAATACTCTAATAATAAAACCTAACAATAACAAAACACAACATAAAAACTGCAAATCTTGGAGCTACCACTATAGCAAAGAGCTAGGAGCAGACTTTGTGGCCAGCACGACCAGACCACAATGCAAAGAAGAACATCTTTGAGAGAGCAAACAATGTTTACTTCAACTAAACATTTCCCAGTTTAAACAAAAAATCATAAGATTTCGATGTTTTCTGCCTATTGCGACAAAACCCTCATCTTATCTTTAAGCTTTTGCACAATCATGTTGTGTAATATAAGCCTTAACTCGTTTAGGATTCCGAGGTCGTCATTCGGCTTGACATAAATCCTCCTATCTTCTAGGCTATTTGCATAGTCGAATATCATGCAAATGTAAGCTCTCAATAATAAAATTTATAGGAATCAAGCATTAAAATAATATTATCTTTAAAGTTAAAGTCAAACAGTGAGAAAGTTTGGAAAGTCACTGAGATTCTCCTCAAGATTTGTGACATCCCCTACTTTTTTTTCCTTTGAATTCTTAAAATAATTGCTCTTATTTGATTCACTCCCATTTGATTTTTTTATGTCTAATCTTAAAAACTAAACTTAGAAATCTTGAACACAAATACCTTTGATCATTAACGAGAGTTTTCTTAAGTGACTTTAGTCGCTTATGATGTAATTAACTATAGGGGCTTGCCTCTATAGAGAACTAAAAAATTCAGATAAAATAAATTCTATCTAATTCTTATATTAGATAGGGAAACTTGTCAGTCCATATATAAAAGTTTCGTTGACCAAATGAATGTCACATATTTTTTTTTAATTTATGTCCCGCTAACAATAAATATGTCTATTCCTCGGGATATAAGCATTATTTGTGATGTGGTGCTCAGTTATTTAAACTATTAAGTGTGTGAGATTTTTTGGACTCATTCTCAAAATTAAAATATTATTTTGAAAAATCAAATTATATGTATATTAAATTAAACATTAATTTTAAGATTAAACTAAGGCGACTGACAACAATCTCTCAATATATGTAAACGAAAGTATCGTGTCTGGTCTAAACCTGTTGGGGAGGTGATTTTCCCACCAATTGTCAACTCCTTCGCACAATTGAAACATTGCAATGTCTACCTTACAATCTTCAAGGCATTTTATTCCTCAAAGCCTCTTCTCAATATCTTGCAACCATGCATCTGATTTGATCTGATCCACTGTGAAATTGAAGGTAGGAGGTCGTGTCTTTAGAAACGGGTCAATTGCTCGATCCACGACACTCATATTAGGCATTGCCATTAGTTGATTGGATTGAGCCTCCATGGTGGCTACTAGTGATACTGGTTGAGTGGCTAAGAAATCAAGGGATATGAGATGCATGCTCGAAGATGGTTAAATACAAAACACTGACTCTGATACCACTCTGTCACACCCCGAGTCTGAAAGGCGGTACACCTCGACAACACAGAGTGTGATGAAAGAATTGAAACTATTTTGTATTCTCAAAAAAAAAATTATGCTAGTAATAATAGAAAAAAATTAGAAAAAGAATTATTTTATTCTATAAAAAGCGAATATAACTAAAAAAATGAAATAAGTGAAAGAAACTAAAATATAAATAAGGGAACAACCTCCCAACTCAAAAAAAATATAATAACTTATACGAAATTGAAAAATAATAAAAGAAAATCTAAATCTGAAAAATATGCTTCAGTGTAGGGTGAGTTTGGAAATCAAATTCAGTAAATAACAACTATTTATTAAAGCATAAACAATAAAAAAATGGGGTTTGCGACCATGTTTAGACTTTGTGCTCCAGCGATCTCGGTGGTTTGAGTAGGATCAGCACGACGGTAATTAGGGGTGTGAAGAGCCCTAAGAATGGGGCATGCATTATTAATTGAGACGATTTACTATATGTATAAAAAAATCCGCACTAACTATCACTTGCTTTTGATCCTGAATAGGTTGTTCATATGCATATTTATGTAAATATTTATATACTACAATGTCAAATGTTTTTGCACAAAAATGACTCATCAATCATTTAACAGTACTGGTGATATGCAATTTCAGTATATACGTATATATACATATAATTATACTTATATCTAGTTGGTTTACTATGACATCGTGAAACAAGGAAAGGTAGACATTGATCACATGAAATCCAGTGATTTCTTTGAAGAGCCCGTCAGACCAACTAGTCATAACAAAATGATTTAATAACGACATAATAATGTAACGATTTCATTTACTTACCATATATTTTTTTTTCTTAACATTTATTTCAAATAATAAATTTATAAAGAATATTAATTTTTAAATTTTGTCCTGGGAATTTCGTAAAAAAAGAAAAAGAAAAGTTTTGCATATAATAGACATGATAAGTAATAAACCCTACAGTCTGCAGGTGAAAGGACTTGGTAAAGACCATAATAACAAATTTGGTGCCATCCGAGTTTCTGGAATGCTGCAAGTAACTTCGAACGCAAAGTCTAGCACGGCAGTTTCGCTTTCTGCAGGCATCACAAAATGAAAAATGGAATTTTTTTAAATTCAGTGCCACCCCATTTTTAAAGTAGAGCTCATCAATCGCAATTATTTGTCACCTCTTCTTCTTCGTCCGCCATTGACTCCAAGTCTTCATCTTTCTCTCATCATTTCCTTGCAACTGTGCACTTCTAAGCTACCAAGCCAGACTCGCCATGTGCTGCATTACGTTCCAGGTCGATCCGCTCAAATTTATCACCGACGCATGGACGCTCCTGTCAAAACCAATCGGGCATCTCCGAGATCCCGAACCCAGAATGTCTCGGCTGACCGACGCCATGAACAAGCTTCGAAGCCAGAGTGAGGACCTCAAAAACAGAATCAGCTACGCCGAGCTCGCCGGCCAAACGTCGACCCACCAAGTCAAAGATTGGTTCACCAAGGTCTCCGCCGCCGACGACAAGGTCTTCAAAATACAAACTGACCATAAAAAACACTCCTTTCGCTGGTCCATCAACCGCAGAGCGGCGCGCTGCCTCGCTGACATCAATGCGTTGGGCAAAGATATCCCCAACGTCGTTTCCACCAAGTTGCAGCCGAACGGAGTGCAGGAAGTGCCCGCCGAGCCACCGTTAGCCACGCTTACCATGGACTCCTACCTCTCCCAACTCCAAGTTTGTCTTGAAGACGACGGATCTCGAATCATCGGCATCTGGGGCATGGGAGGCGTGGGAAAAACGACTCTTTTACGTAGCCTCAACAACCAATTGCACTCTTCATCAGAAGGGGGGCGAGGACCGCCGATGTTCAGCCACGTCATCTGGGCCGTGGCATCCAAAGATTACAAGCTTAAATTACTGCAACGCGACATCGCAAAGAGGCTTGGTCTCCCTTTGCGCAAAGACAGTGTCCGGCAGGCGATGGAGATCATGGACTATTTGAAAAACAAGAGCTTTCTTTTGCTACTTGATGACCTCTGGCAACCGGTAGACTTCGCAGAAGTAGGCATCCCACAGGTTTTCCGCACTGGCGCTACGAAGCAGAAAGTGATTTTCACCACTCGGCTCGAAGGTGTTTGCGGACAGATGCAGGCACGGCGCAAGATAAAAGTTGAGTGTCTCAACGAGGCATACGCATGGCGGCTTTTTCTGGAGAAAGTCGGGGATGAGACTCTCCAATCGCATCCGAGGATTCCACAGCTTGCGCGGCGAGTGGCTAAAGAGTGTGACGGACTTCCGCTCGCTCTTGTGGTGATCGGCTCCGCGATGAGCACGAAGAAAACACCAAAAGAGTGGCAGAACGCAATTACCCTGCTACAAAAGTCGCGCCTTTATGAAATCCATGGCATGGATGACAAAATCCTTCCCAAGCTGAAGTTCAGCTACGACAACCTTGCTGATGAAATTTTCCGCAAGTGCTTTCTGCTCTGTTCCTTGTGGCCCGAAGATCACTCGATTTCAAAGACCGATCTCATCGAATGCTGGATGGGGCATGGGTTGGTCGACGAACGCAAGTTCGACAACATCAACGAAGCATACGACAGTGGCCACGCGCTGATCGGCGGGTTGCAAGCTGCTTGCCTCCTAGAACCAGGGGATAACAAAGACAGAGAGGTGAAGATGCACGACGTGGTTAGAGATCTCGCTCTGTGGATTTCTTCAGACTGTGGAGAGAAGCCCAACAGATTCATTGTTCTTTCCGGCGTTATTGCTTCTGAGGATTCTCAAAGAGAGGTGGAGAGAATATCGCTTGTTCGCAGCGATCTCAGCGACACGTCTGGCCTTCCGGCCAATTGTTCGAAGATAGAAACTTTGATGTTGCAGGGAAGCTTCTCCTTTAAATCAATTGTGTTTGGATTCTTTGAAGGGACACGTGCTTTGACTTACCTTGACATCTCCTACACCGCTATCTACGACCTGCCGCAGGAAATTGGCCTGCTTGGTAATCTTCGATACCTCAATCTCTCCCACACAAACATTCCTTCACTTCCATGGCAGATTGGTCATCTCCGCGAGCTCAGATTCCTGCTCTTAAGGGAGCTGGAAAGTATCGTCATACCTTGTGGTGTGTTGGAGAAGCTGGTGATGTTATCCCTGATCGACATGACTGATACATTGTGCAATAACTGGCAAGAGCTTTCAAGGCTGCGTGGGTGTTTGAAAGGGGTGGGGATCGTTTTAGAGGGCATTGAGGATCTACACCAGCTTGCCCAGCTCCCAAATTTACTTACTTGGCGTTTGGTGATAAGGAAACTGGTCGGATTCAACGATCCATTGCAGCTTCTTTCGCCTCTGCAGCTTGGGAGCCGCAGCATTCGTTCGAGCATCCAAATGCTAAAAATAGAGTTTTGTGAGCGCTTAGAGGTGGTGTCGATGGAAAGTGATGGAGATGGCGGCATTCAAAAGTGGTGCCTTTCGAGGCTGGAGGAAGTGGAGCTGAGGAGCTTACCGGAGCTGAAGGAGATTATTTGGAGAGGGGCATGTCCTGCAGAAATGCTGCCGAGCCTCACTGTGCTGACGATTTCTGGTTGCCACAAACTGTCCAACATTTCGTGGGTGATCCGGCTGCCGAGCTTGGAGGATCTCACTGTGCATCATTGCAGCAATATGGAGCATTTAACGGATGATGATAATGAATTCTCCGGCGGTGGTGAGGAGGAGAACGGCGTGGGAACGGTTAGCTGGTCATTTCCAAGTCTTAGAAGGCTCTGTTTGAGCGAATTGAAAAGCTTGAGAATGTTTGGAGGGTCGTTCACTTTCCCTTCATTGGAAGTGTTGGAGGTGATTCATTGCCCGGAGATGAAGACGCTGCCTTTCGGGGCGGAGATTGCTGGAAAGAAGCTGAAACAGATTTGGGGTGATAGAGAGTGGTGGAAAGAGTTGGACATGGAGGAACCTACGAGAGCCGCGCTTGTACCATATTTTAAGGAGAGATTATTTGCTGCAAACGGTTTTAGAGTTACATCTATTCAATAAATAGAAAATTCAACCATCTTGTATGGNGGTGGAAAGAGTTGGACATGGAGGAACCTACGAGAGCCGCGCTTGTACCATATTTTAAGGAGAGATTATTTGGTGCAAACGGTTTTAGAGTTACATCTATTCAATAAATAGAAAATTCAACCATCTTGTATGAGAACCAAAATTTGCTTGTGAGATCAACCGACACGGCAGTTGGTATCGGCCCGATTTTGGAAAAGATATTATTCACCACTTATAAAGTGCCAGACACCCACTGAAAATAATAAAAAAATGAGAAAAAATTGTATGGTGGTATTATTGGATTAATAATGTGGTTGTATTATGTTAGTATTGTGATGATATCATGTTGGCATTGTGGTGGTATTGTGAGAGTATTGTGGTTGTATTGTGTTATGTAAGTTGCAGGGGCTTGTGCTGATCCATAAAGTCTGCATATGAGCATTCATTTGGGGAACAGGATTTGCAGTTGTTACAGCTCCTTGTGCTGCATCTGTCATACTATGAGCTTCATACCCAGGACCTCTTGTAGCATCATAGCTCAAAACTTTGGGTGGCTCAGAGCAGGGAGGCCTCGATGTGTCGAAGTGCGGAGCTGCAGATTTATCATACCCCATATTTCTTAGAGCATTATAACCAGTGCTTCTAGCAACCTCATATCTTGATCGAGTTGCATGGGCGACACGAACAGGCACCCCTACAAATTGTGTTGCATTGCCTACAGGTCCATGTTCCTGAGTTTCAAGCATAAAAGCTTGATAACATAAGATAAATGCCAACAGAATTGTAATGGTTTAATTTGAAAAATAGAGATTATTAACATACTAGTATAAGCAAGTGATTTGCACAAGAGATAAATGGTGCATCCATATGGCAACATGCTACTTTCAATTCCTTTTGACATGATTTCCCTGACTCTTGTCGGCCGTGATTTTACAAAATGATTTTTGTTTTATTTTAATGTATACGTATGTATATATGTAATTTTGATTTTGAAAATATAGTATTTTAATTTTTAAAAATTATGAGACCAAACAGATCTCATACATTTTGATAGTTTAAATGACTAGGCATAACACTACAATCAATGTACCTATCCCGAAGAATAGACTCCTTATCAGTGAGCTCGATTAAATAAACTAAGAGAGTTTATGACATTCGTTTGGTTTGCTAACCTTTTTTTATAGGTTGTTCGACAAGTTCTTATATCTAATATAAGGATTAGACAAGGTTTATATTATATGAGTTTCTTAGTTTCTTACAGAGTCAAGCTCCTATAGTTAATTACATCTCAAGCGACCGAAATAATTTAAGAATAATCTCTATAATTGCCAGAGGTGTTGGTCTTCAAAATTACAAAGTTTAGTGTTCAATGTATCATATGAAAAATAAAATGGGAGTTGATCAAATATAAGCAATTATATTTGGAATCCAAAAGAAAGACAAGTCGGGGATGTCACAAATCTCGAGGAGAACCTCCATGCTTCCAAAACTATCATATGTTTTGGCTTTAGTTTCAAAGATGATATTATTTGATGTTTCATTCAGTCATTTTTATTACTTAGAACATATATTTACATGATATATGATCATGTAAGTAGTCCATAAGATAGAAGGATTTATGTCATATTGAATGACGACATCATAGTTCTAAAAGAGCTAGGGCTTAAATTGCACAACATGGTTGTGTAGAGACCTAAAGATAATATGAGGATTTATGTCGCACTATGCAGATTACTTCGAAATCGTATGAATTGTTGTTATTAAACTAAGGAAAGGTTTTGTTGGTGAATATCTCTTTTTCTCTCTCGAATGTATTCTTTTCTTGCATCCAAGTCATGTTGCCCACAAAGCTTGCTTCGAGCTCCTTATTGTAGTAGCAGCTCCAAGGTTTGTAGTTTGTTTTGTTATTAATAGATTTTATTATTAAAATATGTTTAGGGTGGTTTTTTAATTTAAGTTAAGCGACACATGTCAAGATCTCACAGTTCTGTCGTCCCGGCATCACTATTTTCTTTTGACTTCACTTAGTTTATACGAGTTGTTAAGCTCGTTTAAACTGGAGAATTCTCATTAGCAACCATAAGTTACCCCATCTTAGAGATTCTCATAAATTCAAAAGGCGTAGATTAAGAGTGTTCAAAGGGGTTTAAAGGTGTGTTATTTTTTTTTTAAATTGTATTTTTATTTTACAACTAAAGCATGCATAACAATGTAAAATGACAATAAGATAAAGTAATAAAGTTGCAATAAATAAACTATAAATGTGTACCTGCCACTCTTGTTGTCTCTACATGGTTAGTATCATAAAACATAATATAGTTGGAGTGAATTTAGGTAAATTTCTAAGAAAGAAAGCAGTAAAATCAAGTACAAAAAAAGTTAAAAAAAAAGACGGGTCGTAAGAAAGAACGAACAAGTAAAACCCACAATCACATTTGAAAGACTGAGACTGAGTGTAAGATTTTAGTAAATGTGAGGGCTCAGAGTTGGGTTGTGTGTCTTATGTTTCCAACTTTGATAGAAGTTACCATCCTGAAAACTCGAGGAAGGACAATCATTAACCACGATTCAAGTGATTAACTTATGGACCTTTATAAGTTTTCATCAAAATCATTTAATTTTTCCATGCATGTGAAGTTTACTTTGGCAAGCAAAAGTAATGATGTTGTGAAAGAGATTTTTTTTGTTTTCTTAAATATATTTATATAAAGTAATACAGTACACAGGCTAATTACTCTAATTAAGTTATGACTACCAGCAACCTAAGAGTGGCAGGGGCATCTCCCACCAAAAGTTGGTAATAATATCGTCGGTCATATCTTCTCTCCTTGTTGAGGATCCTTGAGGTAAGAGATATTATTTTAAAATCTCACTTCGCATCCCTCGTTTAGCACACATAAGTAATGCCGGCATCGCCCTTGCCACCTAGACCTCCGACTTATACAAGCTTGATGATCCAATTGTGACAAAAATATCTTCAGTTGCTCACAAGGATTTAAGTACCTTATCCAAGACTTAAGCCCAAATGACCATCGAAAATAAGTTAAATTTCTGTAGTGATTTCACCAAAATAATTTTACCCACAAATGACCAAAATATTCATAAAGTAATTTAATTTAATTTATTTTAATTAATTAATTCATCTTAAATAAACTTACAATATTGCATGGTTAGATATTACCATTTTCTAATTAATTGAAACTATATATTAAATTTCCTTAATTAAATAGAGAGGCACAAAATTCCATTCCTTAATTGATTTATTTGATTTCATGTGATCAAATCAAATATTTCAATAGATTTAATGATGAATAATTTTTTGGACATTTTTAACAAAATATTAATCAGTTAATTGATTTAATTAAGGTGATTGAATAAGGGTAAGAGTTTATTAATTAAATATATTAGTTGTATTTATTAAATTAGTTTCAAAATTANACAGCTCCTTGTGCTGCATCTGTCATACTATGAGCTTCATACCCAGGACCTCTTGTAGCATCATAGCTCAAACCTATGGGTGGCTCATAGCTGGGAGGCCTCGATGTGTCGAAGTGCGGAGCTGTAGATTTATCATACCCCATATTTTGTAGAGCATTATAACCAGTGCTTCTAGCACATATCTTCATCGAGGAGCATGGGCGACACGAACAGGCACGCATTGCTTGCAAGTCCATGTTCCTGAGTTTCAAGCATAAAAGATTGATAACATAAGATAAATGCCAAGAAAAATGTAATGGTTTAATTTGAAAAATAGAGATTATTAACAGACTAGTATAAACAAGTGATTTGCACAACAGATAAATGGTGCATCCTTATGGCAACATGCTACTTTCAATTCCTTTTGACATGTCGGGACTTTGGAAAATGATGTTTGTTTTATTTTAATGTATCGTATGTATATATGTAATTTTGATTTTGAAAATATAGTATTTTAATTTTTAAAAATTATGATACCAGACAGATCTCATACATTTTGATAGTGTAAATGACTAGACATAACACTACAATCAATGTACCTATCCTGAATAATAGGCTCCTTGTTAGTGAGCTCGATTAAATAAACTAAGAGAGTTTATGACATCCGTTTGGTCTGCTAAATTTTTTTTTTATATGTTGTTCGACAAGTTCTCATATATAATATAAGGATTAGATAGGGTTTATATTATATGAGTTCTTTAGTTCCCTATAGAGTCAAGCCCCTATAGTTAATTACATCTCAAGCGACCGAAGTAATTTAAGAATAATCTCGATAATGACCAGAGGTGTTGGTCTTCAAGAATATAAAGTTTAGTGTTCAAGGTATCATATGAAAAATAAAATGGGAGTTGACAAATAGGAGCAATTATTTTTGGAATCCAAAAGAAAGAAAAGCCGGGAATGTCACAAATCTCGAGGAGAACCTCGTTGCTTCCAAAACTATCATATGTTTTGGCTTTAGTTTCAAAGTTGATATTATTTGATATTTCATCCTGTCATTTTTATTACTTAGGACATACATTTACATGATATATGATCATGTAAATAACCTATAAGATAGAAGAATTTATGTTATACTGAATGACAACCTCGGAGTTCTAAAAGAGCTAGGGCTTAAATTGCACAACATGGTTGTGCAGAGATCTAAAGATAATGTGAGGATTTATGTCGCACTATGTGGATTACTTCGAAATCGTAAGGATTGTTGTTATTAAACTAAGGAAAAGTTTTGTTGGTGAATATCTCTTTTTCTCTCTCGAATATATTCTACTCTTGCATCCAGGTCATGTTGCTCACAAAGCTTGCTTCGAGCTCCTTGTTGTAGTAGTAGCTCCAAGGTTTGTAGTTTGTTTTGTTATTAATAGATTTTATTATTAAAATATTTTTAGGGCTATTTTTTTAATTTAAGTTAAGCGACACAGGTCAAGATCTCACAGTTCTGTCGTCCCGACATCACTATTTTCTTTTGAATTCACTTAGTTTATACGAGTTGTTAAACTCGTTTGAACTGATGAATTCTCGTTAGCAACCATAAGTTACCTCATCCGAGAGATTCTCATAAATTCAAAAGACATAGATTAAGAGTGTTCAAAGGAGTTTAAAGGTTTGTTATTTTTTTTTAAAGTTTATTTTTGTTTTACAACTAAAGCTTGCATAACAAAGTAAAGTGACAATAAGATAAAGTAATAAAGTTGCAATAAATAAACTATAAATGTGTATCTGCCACTCTTGCTGTCTCTACATAGTTAGCATCATAAAACATAATATAGTTGGAGTGAATTTAGGTAAATTGCTAGGAAAAAAAGCAGTAACATCCAGTACGAAAAAGTAAAAAAAAATATGGGTCGTAAGAAAGAACGACTAAGTAAAACCCACGATCATATATGAAAGACTAGGGCTGAGTGTAAGATTTTAGTAAAGGTGAGGGCTTAGAGCGGGGCTGTGTGCATTATGTTTCCAACTTTGATAGAAGTTACGATCCTGAAAACTCAAGGAAGGACAATGCTTAACCTCGATTCAAGTGATTAACCTATGGAACTTTATAAGTTTTCATCAAAATCATTTAATTTTTTCATGCATGTGAAGTTTACTTTGGCAAGCAAAAGTAATGATGTTGTGAAAGAGATTTTTTTGTTTTCTTAAATATATTTTTGTAAAGTAATACAGTACACATGCTAATTACTCTGATTAAGCTATGACTACCAGCAACCTAAGAGTGGCAGGGGCATCTCCCACCAAAAGTTGGTAAATAGTATCATCAGTCATATCTTCTCTCATTGTTGAGGATCCTTGAGGTAAGAGATATTATTTTAAAATCCCACTTCGTATCCCTCTTTTAGCACACATAAGCAATGTCGTCATCGCCCTTGCCACCTAGACCTCCGACTTATACAAGCTTGATGATTCAATTGTGGCAAAAATATCTCCAGTTGCTCACAAGGATTTAAGTACCTTATCAAAGACTTAAGCCCATATGACCATCGGAAATAAGCTGAATTTCTGTAGTGATTTCACCAAAATAATTTTACCCATACATGACCAAAATATTCAAAAATTATTTAATTGATTTTAATTTAATTAATTAATTCATTTTAAATAAACTTAGAATATTGCATAGTTAGATATTACCATTTTCTAATTAATTTAAGCTATATATTAAATTTCCTTAATTAAATAGAGAGGGACAAAATTTCTTTCCTTAATTGATTTATTTGATTTGATGTGATCAAATCAAATATTTCAATAGATTTAATGATGAATAATTTTTTGGGCATTTTTAACAAAATATTAATCAATTAATTGATTTAATTAAGGTGTTTGAATAAGCGTAAGAGTTTATTAATTAAATATATTAGTTGTATTTATTAAATTAGTTTCAAAATTTTAAAATACTTATTTAGCTTCATGTAATAATTTTGATGAGATAATTTTTAATAATTTGAATTTAAAACATTTATAATAATTTATGACATGATTTAAATAATATTGAGGTCATTTGGATTGGTGACAATTATTCTTTTTATCTTTTTACGGAGGAGAGAATAATAAAATGGATGATTCATAAAAAATCTCTCTAAAATTTGGTTAATTAATTTTAATAATTTACAAAATTATGTTTAATCATTTTGATTCATCTTATTTTAAAAAATTTGATCGTTGGATGATTTTTAAGTTGAAATTATCCTTTTGATTATTAGAATAACTCAAAAGAATAGCAGGATGATTTGTAAATTTTAGGTCAAATTATGAACCAATTTTTATATCATTAATATTGTGATATTATTAATACTTTATGAACTCTATTTGAAGTTTAGTTGATTTTAAAGAATAATTGTAAATGTAATACTAAAATTAACCAAAATGATGATTATTTTATTTTCATGTATTTTACTTTTTTACTTGGAAAATTTATGTCATGCCAAATGTGATGATATTATAGTGGAAGTTAATGAGCAGCTCTTTTAATATTACTTTTTTAGCAAGATTTATTCACACACCTAAATAATCTACTCCATTCTTAGTTCAAACCCCCAAGTTGACTGAAATGAACTTAGCTTAGTGCTTCACCTAAAAAAATCTGCATTTCACACACCTAATTAATCTACTTCATTCTTAGTCTAAACCCCCAAGCTGACTGAAATGAACTTAGCTTAGTGCTTCACCTAAAATATCTACATTAAAACCCTTGGTACTCTCTACAAATAGCTTGGCTATTATCAAAACTCATTAGTCTAGGGCTCATGAGGCTCAACACTCTTCACATAGATTTGTGAGTTGAAATAATGTATTGCTCTATGAATTAAGTTATATGGAGACAAATTATAAATATCAGAGCACTGACCGCCATACCTACCATAGATGAGATCCAGTGATGATAGAATCCCTCCCCTACTTGGTAAGCTGAAAGGCTAAGTTCGTTGGTGATAAATGTATGATGTATAGATATTGTAGAAGTAAAGCACTTAACAAGCTTTATAATGTCACATTTTAATTAAATTATATAGCTATATGACAAATCTGGTTGACCATGTAGCTTACTTTTGGTTAATCACAATATTTCTTACTATTAATGATGATAAAAAGTGCCTCTAGTTTTTTACTATTTCAAATAATCACATATTTGATTACTGAGGCTATTCATCTATTTTCTCGTGTTTAAAGTGATATTCATTTATTGTATTTAGCTCTCTCTCTCTCTCTCTCTCTCTCTCTCTCTCTCT
>JXCR01119620.1:0-23199 GCA_002079205.1 Phalaenopsis hybrid cultivar | reverse complement strand
GAAGCATAAGAGCATCTTACTATGATGAAGAAAGTATGTATCAATAACTTTATAGGTGTTGGATATTAAAATACATTTAATTTTTTCATAATATAATGCTTTTTTTCCAAAAAAGAAAAATTCTTTGTAATTGGCCACTTTATTTCTTGCATCTTCCTTTCCTTCCTTGAATGCATGCTTCTCCACAATAGTTAAACCCTTTGTTCGCTATGAACACTAATCTTCACTTCTTCCATTGAGACAATATGCTTGATGCACACCACTAATTATTTTTAAGAAAAATAAATAAATAAAGAGCTTGCTGGAAATTTGAGAACGATTGTTGTGAGAATACCAAAGAAAGAGAAAAAGATCAATGCACTTACAATAGAATGTGCATTTAGATAAGGCCACCACATCTTTCGCTATCAAACATGTGCTGAAACTCTTGATCCATTGGTTTGGGGTCAAATTCTAATTAAGGCGGTGGTTGGCTGCAACATAGCTTTGTGCTAACTAAGATTTATCAAATTCGATAACTTCAAATTTATCTTCAATGATGAAACTCGCGAGGGATGACGGAATAAATCCGTCTTTAATTAGATTTAATAAATCTGAATTACTAAAAAAAGACAGAAAGCGAAAAAAGATAAACATGACGCGATAAAATTTGATTCATTCAACCGAAAGGTGAATTTAATGTTCAGTTTTTTTAAAAAAAGTTTAACTTGATTTAAACTAAATTTCATCCTATTAATTGCATGCTACCAAAACACCTCCTAATTATAATGCTATTAAAAGATTCCTTTTCTCTATAAATAACTATCCCACAATTGCCTAAATTGAATTTTCTCACACCAATCAACACAAACAAGCACTGTGCGGCCACTGAGCTTTCAAAAACTGCAACTTTATCCAANCACATCATTCAAATAATAAAGAGATGAATCAAATATTGTTCCCATGATGATAATACTTCTTAAAAATTGCTATGTTAATTATTAATTTAAGATTAACTTATCTTTTATCCAACAATTTGAATCTCATTAAATGACTAACTACAAACTAATCTTTCTACTACATAAAAAAAAAAATTTTGGCTTTCAATTGATAAAAGACTCAAAATTTATGGGTTTGCTTAAGTAATTTATGATTTTTTTTGTATGAAATTTCTCCAAAATTATCATATCAATGAAGAACATATTTGTCTTCTAGTCCCCTTCGATAAGTTTAAAATATAATCACTTATACTAACTAGTTATATTCCTCTCATAATTAGTTTAAATGATAGCATATATGATATTTTTTTTATAAGATTGTAAATCAAGAAGTATTATATGCCTATATACTCAAAGATTTATCTCTCCGCTATAATTATTCTACTATGGCTTTTTTTATACATGTAAATCACACTAGGTCCTGAGATGTGTATAGCTACAACACAACTAAATGGAGAATAAAGCAAATAAAAATAATTAAAAAATTAATTTCATTAACTCAACTTAATAAGTACATAGATTACTTTAAGTTCACAATAAACTCAAAGAAAAATACTTAGTTCATATACATAAAGAATGATAGAGAGAAAATACAAAACTTATTAATAGAAAATCATAGTAAAGGAATCTAAATAAAGAAAAGAAATAACTAGGTTTTCAATCTAATTCCACTTTTCCTCCTATTTTGTATAGGCCTCTCTATTGTTTTTTTTTCTCTACTCAACACTCACTCAGTCACACTCTACTCTCAACTTGCATACTCCAAAGCACTCTAACGTACTACATAATTTTGACTTAATTTTTCCTCCTATTAACTCCACAGTCATAACTCTTTATGACCACCACCATAACTTCTTATTATTTTCAAGCACTACAATGATATAGGTAGTGTTGTGGCATTAAGTTATCCATGCCACCGAGAATTCTACCATACTTTCTTGGCCTTGATCTAATCTCCTAACATTTTATGGAATTTTTTAGGTTGGTTTTATAACGCATGATCTCATCTATGTGTAAGAAAAAAAAACTCTCTTATATCAAGTTTTTTATATTTTTTATCTTGCATATTTGCTTAGATGTTTTATTGAAGCACAAAATAAAAATATACACTGGTCATGAAGAAAGAGATCATAGTTTATGCTAAGGGAAGAGAGGTATTATCAATATGAACACTAGTGAAAATGCTTCTCTACCAAGTGAAGAAGCAATGTTTATTTTAGCATAGTTTGTGTAATAAATCATAGATGGGATTGACACTTATCTGTGGATATAAGATATAATTAATGCACATTATAATCATCTCCTATTTATATGTCGAACTTGTCTTTCATCCTTTTTTTATCATTATTGTTTTTTATTAAGTATATTATTTTTTATTTCAATTTAATCCCTATTCAAGTTGCATATAGAGATATTTAAGAATAAAAAAATTTTAAGAATCCATTAAACATATATTTCTCCCCACTCCCGGGCATATGTAAATCAAGAACTTTTTGGTTTCATATGACTGTGTCACTAAAAAGTGTTGCATCATATTTAGTTACATGTGTGTAGAGTCGTTTAACTCTATGAATCTGCTTGATCTCCTAGTCACAAAGACGGTGTCATTTTCCATTCAAGCAAATTTACATTATCACAACAATTATTCAAGCCTCCCTCTTTCTAACTCTTTATTTATCACTGTGTTGTAAGTTGTTTAAGACACTCCCTTGAAGGACATGATTAGAGGAGTTAGTGGCACCCATGAGAGGGGGAGATGATGAATTTTCTGCTGAATGAACGGAACAACCCTCCATAATGATCACACCTAAGGGGAGAATGGTTGATTCAACCATCTCCTCATGAGCACTATAGGAGAATGGGGTGAGGGGGAATTCACAATAAGAATATTTATTGCCATCATACAAAGGGAACACCAAACATGGATTTTTAATGATCACTTACAGTTGTCTTCATTTTCCTTAATCTAGATACAATGATCCCAAGGAACTTAGTAGTAGAGAAAAAGCATTGGACTTGCATGTGTACAAAGGAACTTATTGGAACTAATGAAGAAATTAAAAAAATATATATTAGTGATAGGAAACTTAATTGCGTATAGACTTACTTTATAAAATTATCAATACCACATTTAGGAAGTAAACATATTGACATGTAATGCAAGGCTCATTAGGTGAATAAATGTGGAAAACTTTTCAATGACTATAATGGTAATGTCTTCCATATATTTCAAAAATAGGTTAAGTTTTGTCAACATTATCCACCAAAATTCCAACATGCTGAATATGAACTACCCCTTTTAATTACAAATCTTATTTCCTAATTTTTTTCTTAGATGTAGATTGACGAAAACAAGCAAAACCTCACAAGTCCTTAAAGGCCTTCATAGTAAGAAATTGAAAAAAGAATGTGACACCATAGAGGAGCTTATCATTTCTCGAACAAGCTGACCAAACTAACAAAATATGTTGGGAATAAGATTAGTAGGAATGTGTCTTCAAATTTTTAAAGTATCAGTGATATAATTTGCTTGNACATGATGAATATGAACTACCCCTTTTAATTACAAATCTTATTTCCTAATTTTTTTCTTAGATGTAGATTGAAGAAAATAAGCAAAACCTTACAAGTTCTTAAAGGCCTTCATAGTAAGAAATTGGAAGAAGAATGTGACACCATAGAGGATCTTATCATTTCTCAAAAGAAGTTGACCAAACTAACAAAATATGTTGGGAATAAGATTAGTAGGAATGTGTCTTCAAAATTTTAAAGCATCAGTGATATAATTTGCTTAAAAGAGATGCAAGATAAGTTAGAATTGTTCTAATTTGAAGCATAATTCATCATTATTAAGCAAGTTTTGGAACTCACCAATTTTTATAAGCTGCACCTTAAAATGCTTGTTATCATAATAGAAAACTTAATATTAAAAAAATATTAGTTAACATTTGAGCTTTGAGTGTACTTTACCTCTTAAATTGACTTAACACATCATTGTAAATAAAGAAAACTAAGTATAAATGGCATTTAGAGAATAAAATGCAGTACTTATAATGAAGAATAATAATTTTTGAGACAAACATCAGATCTGTCTTTTATGTTAAATATTAATCAAACCTATGACAATATTAACTAATTGCTTAGAAGCTAGCTTAAATTTAGATGTATCAAGAGCTCACTCAAAATGTTCATCACGAGGCTCATCACATAAGTTTTTCTAATGAAGAACACTGAATAGACTTACCTTCCACGATAACTCACTTCAATATACTTCTATTTGTTGAAGAATTAATAACTCCAATCAATCTAATGAGCAAACAAAATTAAATAGAATAACTTTTTTTACATTAATCACCCACTTAATTGCTTGATCTTCTTCGTTATCATTTTGATAATATAAGGTTATCTGAGTCAAGCCCGCTGGCCTTCTAGCTTGACACGTTGTTGGCGCACTTGATGAAAGGAGAACATGGAATACTATGGCAAGCAACAATTGATTTAAGTTTTTTTAAAGATCTACAATTAATATACTTGTCCTCCCTTGGGCTACTCCCTTCATTTACTTGAAAGGTTGAGCCAACCCCTATTTCACAATTTGTGTTTCAAGGTGCTTATACTTGATTTGGTGAAATTCAAAACCTAGAATATACGAGCTCCTGACAATTGAAAGGAGGGGATGACTTGATCGTGGCTAACATAGACCATGTAGCAAGGCTCCACACCAAAAACACATCATTTTATTGTTATCATCAACACAATAAGGGGTAACCAACAATGTAGCAAATGTTGTTGTGACTATCCTTGAGATAGAAAAAAGGACTCAAGAGTGACGGAAGCATAAGAGCATCTTACTATGATGAAGAAAGTATGCATCAATAACTTTTTAGGTGTTGGATATTAAAATACATTTAATTTTTTCATAATATAATGCTTTTTTTCCAAAAAAGAAAAATTCTTTGTAATTGGCCACTTTATTTCTTGCATCTTCCTTTCCTTCCTTGAATGCATGCTTCTCCACAATAGTTAAACCCTTTGTTCGCTATGAACACTAATCTTCACTTCTTCCATTGAGACAATATGCTTGATGCACACCACTAATTATTTTTAAGAAAAATAAATAAATAAAGAGCTTGCTGGAAATTTGAGAACGATTGTTGTGAGAATACCAAAGAAAGAGAAAAAGATCAATGCACTTACAATAGAATGTGCATTTAGATAAGGCCACCACATCTTTCGCTATCAAACATGTGCTAAAACTCTTGATCCATTGGTTTGGGGTCAAATTCTAACACATTAAGGCGGTGGTTGGCTGCAACATAGCTTTGCGCTAACTAAGATTTATCAGATTCAATAAATTTAGATTTATCTTCGATGATGAAATTCGCGATGGGATGACAGAATAAATCTGCCTTGTAATTAGATTTAAAAAATCTGAATTACTAAAAAAAAGACAGAAAGCGAAAAAAAATAAACATAACGCGAGAAAATTCGATTCATTCAACCGAAACGTGAATTTAATGTTAAGTTTTTTTTTTTTAAGTTTAACTTGATTTAAACTAAATTTATCCCTACATCTTATTAATTGCATGCTACCAAAACACCTCCTAATTATAATGCTATTAAAAGATTCATTTTCTCTATAAATAACTATCCCACCATTGCCTAAATTGAATTTTCTCACACCAATCAACACAAACAAGCAATGTGCGGCCACTAAGCTTTCAAAAACTGCTACTTTATCCACACCAGGGCTTCTTCCCTTCCCTTAACCAATGGACCATCAACCACCGTCGCCGACAACGAAGCCGCACATCTTAATCATAACCTTCCCCGCGCAAGGCCACCTCAACCCAGCTATCAACCTCGCCAAAACCCTCCTCTCTTCGACCACCTCCGACATCACCTTCTGCACAGCCACGATCGCCCACCGCCGAATGTTCCCTTCCCTCCCTACCCCCGCCTCCCCAATCCACCACAACGGAATCACCTACATTCCTTTCTCCGATGGCTTCTCCTCGCTCGAAAATGCCAACGACACGGATCTCCGCTCTCTGGTGTCCCAAATCAGACAACTTGGCTCCAGCCATCTCACCACCATCCTCCAAGACCTCGCCTCCTCCGGCCGCCCAGTTACCTGCCTCATCTACACCATCATGGTCCAATGGGCCGGTGATGTTGCTTCTGAACTCCGCATCCCTTCCGCTCTCTACTGGATCCAAGCAGCCACTATTCTCTCCATCTACCACCACTTCTTCAACGGGTACGAATCCTTCATCGTCTCCCACGCCAAAGATCCCTCTTTTCCAATCTCTTTCCCATCGCTCCCCACTTTCCAAATCCGCGATCTTCCAAACTTCTTCACCATCACCTCACCGGAGGACCCGTTCTTCGATATCCTTAACGCCTTCCGCAAGCTGTTTACAGAATTGTCTCTGATAAGACAGNTTCCGCTCTCTACTGGATCCAAGCAGCCACTATTCTCTCCATCTACCACCACTTCTTCAACGGGTACGAATCTTTCATCGTCTCCCACGCCAAAGATCCCTCTTTTCCAATCTCTTTCCCATCGCTCCCCACTTTTCAAATCCGCGATCTTCCAAACTTCCTCACCATCACCTCACCGGACGACCCGTTCTTCGATATCCTTAACGCCTTCCGCAAACTGTTTACAGATTTGTCTCTGAGAAGACAAGCAGGGGAGAAGCCGAGGGTGCTTGTGAACTCGTTCGATGAGTTAGAGATGAACGCTCTGGCACCCATGGAAGAACATATGGAGTTAATCACGGTGGGTCCGGCGGTGCTGAACGAGGCGGAAGGGGAAACAGAGGATATGTTTGAGGAAGACGAGGAGGAANGTTAGAGATGAACGCTCTGGCACCCATGGAAGAACATATGGAGTTAATCACGGTGGGTCCGGCGGTGCTGAATGAGGCGGAAGGGGAAACGGAGGATATGTTTGAGGAAGACGAGGAGGAGTACATGGAATGGTTGGATTCGCAGGAAGATAAATCAGTGGTGTATGTGGCGTTTGGGAGTGTGCATAAGATGACTAAGGAGGAAATTGAGGAGATTGGCAAAGGTTTGAAAGAAAGCCAAAGACCATATCTTTGGGTTGTTGGGAAGGACAGGAGATGGCATGATATGAACATTGTTGGCGAGGTGAAACAGGGAATGGTTTTGAAATGGTGCAAGCAGGGGAGAGTGCTGAGGCACAAGGCAGTGGGATGCTTTGTGACGCACTGCGGGTGGAATTCGACGTTGGAGGGATTGCTTTCCGGCGTTCCGGCGGTAGCGATGCCANCATTGTTGGCGAGGTGAAACAGGGAATGGTTTTGAAATGGTGCAAGCAGGGGAGAGTGCTGAGGCACAAGGCGGTGGGATGCTTTGTGACGCACTGCGGGTGGAATTCGACGTTGGAGGGATTGCTATCCGGTGTTCCGGCGGTGGCGATGCCGAAATGGTCCGATCAGGCAACGAACGCGTGGTTGATGGAGAGGCAATGGGGAATGGGATTGAAGGCGGAGGTGGGAGAGAAAGGGTGGGTCTTGTCGGAGGAACTGAGGAGGTGTTTGGATATTGTGATGGGGGAAGGGGAGAGGGGGGTGGAGATGAGGATGAAGGCGGAGATGTGGAAGGAGAAGGCGAGAAAGGCCATTAGTGAGGGAGGGTCGTCGGAGAAGAATCTCATGGCGTTTGGTTGCCAAAGAAACAAACATTAAGATGCTCTGGCTTCTGAATTATTCATGCTTGGCAGCTTGATTTTGAGTTGTCGTTTGTGTTTTAAGACTGTAATATGTTCTCTATCTATGGGATGCTTTGCTAATTCGTGGACTATAATTTGTTTGGTAAAAAAAAGTTATTGGCAGCCATTGTTGCGATGTGGGTTAGCTTTCAGCGTCATAGGGAAGCATCGGAAATTAATATGAGCTGTCTGATGTACAACGGCTACCAAACGCAATTTATATGCATTTACATATCTAGCACCTAAATTTTACTCTCTCTCTTTTTGGTTGATATTTATTCCACCCAAAATTTTTATGTCACCTCAAATATACCGTCATTTTATTAAAATATTTTCATGCACAAATAAGGTGCTATGTATGGAAAAATTATAGTTTAGGTGTTAGATATGAAGATGCATAAAAAATGAGGAGTATGCATGCAAATCTTCACCATTATTTTTCATGAATTATAATTGTAGTATGAGAAATTGTCATGTGACATTGTTTTGCTTATAATTATCTTTTAAATGTGATCACCTTTGTATATTGATATCGTACACCCAAAAAATTTGGCCGAATATAAAGATGATGATTATAAATTTGATGAACTCGCTAGGATATGGTGATGTATGACGGGATTGAGGTAGAATGAATCTCGGAGCAAAATATGAGTGCACGACAAATGAGGTGTACCTCGCGGTCAAAGTATATCAAGACCATTCAACAAACTAATTTAATTTATTGAGAAGGGGAATCAATGCCAAAGCCAGGGAAAGCATCATGAAACTTTGTTGGGTAGTCGGTCTATTCAACAAGCCGATCGACATAGTGGTCAAACGAGTAAAAAGCATAAAATAGTCGAATAAATGATACCTACAGAGCAAGCCAAACAAAGGACGATCTACCACCAAATGAATGAGGAAAGCAAACTAGAAAGAAAGTNGATGGGGGAAGGGGAGAGGGGGGTGGAGATGAGGATGAAGGCGGAGATGTGGAAGGAGAAGGCGAGAAAGGCAATTAGTGAGGGAGGGTCGTCGGAGAAGAATCTCATGGCATTTGGTTGCCAAAGAAACAAACTTTAAGATGCTTTGGCTTCTGGATAATTCATGATTGGCAGCTTGATTTTGAGTTGTTTGTGTTTTAAGATTGTAATATGTTCTCTATCTATGGGATGCATTGCTATTCTTAGACTATAATTTGTTTGGTAAAAAAAAGTTATTGGCAGCCATTGTTGCGATGTGGGTTAGCTTTCAGCGTCATGGGAAGCATCGGAAATTAATATGAGCTGTCTGATGTATAACGGCTACCAAACTCAATTTATATGCATTGACATATCCAACACCTAAATTTTACTCTCTTTTTTTGTTGCCCAAAATTTTTATGTCACATCAAATACACCGTCATTTTATTAAAATATTTTCATGCATAAATAAGGTGCTATGTATGGAAAAATTGAAGTTTAGGTGTTAGATTTGTAGATGCATAAAAATTGAGTATGCATACAAAACTTCACCATTATTTTTCATGAATTATAATTGTAGTATGAGAAATTGTCATGTGGCATTGTTTTACTTGTGATTATCTTTTAAATGTGATCACCTTTGTATATTGATATCGTACATCCAAAAAATTTGGCCGAATATAATTATGATGATTGTAAATTTGATGAACTCACTAAGATATGGTGATCTATGACAGGACTGCGATAGCACAAATCTCAGAGCAAAATGAGTACACGAGGTGGACCTACAGTCAAAGTACATCAAGGCAAGTAAACAAACTAAATTTATTTATTGGGAAGGTAAATCAATGCCAAAGTTAGGGAAAACACCACAGAACTTTGCTGGGTCGACCGTCTATTCAACAAGTTGATCGGCATATTGGTCGAACGAGGGACAAGCATAGAGTAGCCGAATAAATGATACCCACAAAGCGAGCTGAACGAAGGATGATCTACCACCAAACGAACGAGGATAGCAAACTAGAGAGGAAGTCATAGACAAGCTCGACCGAGGAGTTTTCATATTACCCCCCACATGATTCGACCCCACCGTCAAACGAATAGGTGTGGGCCAATGAGCAAAAGATTATCGTCGTTGGCCAACAATTTATTTATCAGCATATTTAAATATATTTATAAATGACTTTAGTACCCCGATGTTTCTTTGTATAGAGAAAAGGCATAAAAGTAATTGTGTATTCAAGGTGACTCCTATACCTAGAAATAAGTAACATTTCATCAAGAAAAACTTCATACACTTATTTTTTACTATTCATCTCCCCTCTCTCACTCATTCTCCACTTCCTTGCGCACTCTATTCCTTGGGTGTGATTTTTGTACCTTTCTAAATTCAACACCTTAAAGGTGCAGTGGGCACGGAATCATGCCACCAACAGGAAGAGGAGTATAGCGCAACGACAGAGCGATAGGTCAGGAGGCACGGAGTAAAACAGTAGATGTGGATAGCATAAGAGAGATTGTGTGGCGGCAAATAATGGAGATGAAGGAATAGTTGATGCTAGAAATGAGGGAACGGTTGCTAGGCGCTTTTCAAGAAGCCCCACCCAGAGGAAGCCAAAACCCGCATAGCAAAACCCTCAAGAATATAGCCACCAAGAGCGTAATCGTCAGGATGGATCAGTGACAAAACGATAGACAAGATGAACCGGTACCCAATAGTAAAAAATCCCAGCCAATGGAAGAAAAAAGTGACTATTCTCATTACCAGGATAGTGTTGGATCAACCCCAGTGGAAAAACACCTCACTATGTGATCCACAACCCACCACCATGTTGAGAATGCCTTCTCTCGGCAGATTTCTTATGTCAAACCCTCATAAAATTTCTAAACCTCCAACTTAATTCGTATAAGGGTCTCACCGACCCAGTTGATCATGTAGCCACTTTTGAGTCAGCCATCAAAATATTGAAAATTACTAGTGCACTCAAATGCTACTTATTCCTTACCATGCTGATTTAGTCGACCCTCCAATGGTTCAATGCCCACCTGACGGAAGTCATCCCTTCTAGCTTCAAATTCAAAAAAAATTTTCATGGCCCACTTTGTTAGCACGCAAAAGTCATCGAAGAAGTCCTTAGCTCTCTTGCATATCGAACAAAAGGAGAGAGAGAATCTTTATCATACATCACAAGGTTCCAGAAAAAAAATGTTGGAGATTCAAAACCTGGAGCCCCTTATCGCGTAGATCGTCCTAATGTAGGGAGTAAAAGTGAGCATTTCAAGTATGCTCTAAGTCTGGCTAGCCAAAATCAATGGTCGAGCTACTGAAAATGGGAAACCATCATATCACCACGGAGGAATATGTCCTCAACAATCAAAAAGAGGCCTGAAAAGCAGCCACCAATGCACGTTCACATAATAGAGTGCCAATAGATGATGGTTGGAGAGAGAAAGATGATCTCATCATTCCACTTATGCTCGTTATGAAAACCACCAGTCGCATCACAAAAACAAGGGGAATGCTAAGGGCAACAATCGAGATAGACAGGCTCAATACCTTGATCAACAATCGACCCACCAAAGAAAACGACCACTGACGCAGCAGGAGCCACTCAAAATGACGGATCAAAGAATTTAGATGGTCGAACTCATAGAGGCTATCCAAGATAAAGAATACTTTAAAAAAACTCAATCGATGAGGGTCAGAAGCTTGGCTCAAAATCCGAACAAGTTCTAAGCATACATCAGAGACCACGACCACAACACAAAAGAATGCATGCACCTCAGGAGCTTCGTCAAGGACTTGATTAAGGTTGTAAAGCTAAAGGATAGGCACCCCTAGGGGTAAACTTAATTGCTTTAGGGAATTTTACTCTCTCTTCTCAATTGGGCTTGAGCTTTTAGTATTTTAGGAATGTTTATGATAAATATGTTTAATTTTATAATCCTCTTTGTATGATGTGGAATCAAGCCTAGCTCACTACTAAGCTCTTAGTTCTTTTAAGGATAAATTTGTAATTTTTGAAAAAGTTCTATGAAATGTGTTTGATTCTTATTCAAAGATTGAATTATGCTTAACCATTAGTTTGGGGCTTCAAATCAGTAGATTATTGTCTTCCTAACTTGTGCCTCTTCACACTTGGATCATCCAAACTTAATTGTCTTCCGACTTCAACAAATTGAATAATTACAATTGTGCCCCTTGGTAGAAAATAGTGTGAATTGGTTTCTACCCTTTCATCCTCGTACTTCAATCATCTCAGAGGATTAATCATCATAAATATTACCCTCTTACTCTTTAATTTAACCTAAATTTTAATTAGAGTACAAAATTCTAAAATTACAACTTTACCTCTGGGGTTTCCTACCCTATAATTTTCTTAGTTTAACTCAAATGACCATGAAACTTTGTTGGTCTCTTACTCATGGGTTAATTAAAACATTAGAGGAGAATTTAGATTTTTTTTTAATTTTCTTATAATTATTTTGATCCNGATGGGGGAAGGGGAGAGGGGGGTGGAGATGAGGATGAAGGCGGAGATGTGGAAGGAGAAGGCGAGAAAGGCGATTAGTGAGGGAGGGTCGTCCGAGAAGAATCTCATGGCATTTGGTTGCCAAAGAAACAAACTTTAAGATGCTTTGGCTTCTGAATAATTCATGATTGGCAGCTTGATTTTGAGTTGTCGTTTGTGTTTTAAGATTGTAATATGTTCTCTATCTATGGGATGCATTGCTATTCGTAGACTATAATTTGTTTGGTAAAAAAAAGTTATTGGCAGCCATTGTTGTGATGTGGGTTAGCTTTCAGCGTCATGGGAAGCATCGGAAATTAATATGAGCTGTCTGATGTATAACGGCTACCAAACTCAATTTATATGCATTGACCTAAATTTTACTCTCTTTATTGTTTATATTTATACCACCCAAAATTTTTATGTCACATCAAATATACCGTCATTTTATTAAAATATTTTCATGCATAAATAAGGTGCTATGTATGGAAAAATTAAAGTTTAGGTGTTAGATATGTAGATGCATAAAAATTGAGTATGTATGCAAATCTTCACCATTATTTTTCATGAATTATAATTGTAGTATGAGAAATTGTCATGTGGCATTGTTTTACTTATGATTATCTTTTAAATGTGATCACCCTTGTACATTGAAAAAATTTGGCCGAATATAAAGATGATGATTGTAAATTCGATGAACTCAC
Source organism: Phalaenopsis hybrid cultivar (assembly GCA_002079205.1). Taxonomy (NCBI): domain Eukaryota; kingdom Viridiplantae; phylum Streptophyta; class Magnoliopsida; order Asparagales; family Orchidaceae; genus Phalaenopsis; species Phalaenopsis hybrid cultivar. The sequence goes on along the minus strand of JXCR01119620.1, from coordinate 10,323 downwards.
TAGGATATGTTGATGTATGACAGCACTGCGATAGCACAAATCTCGGATCAAAATGAGTACACGAGGTGGACCTGCGGTCAAAGTACATCAAGGCCAGTAAACAAACTAAATTTATTTATTGGGAAGGTAAATCAATGCCAAAGTTGGGGAAAACACCACAGAACTTTGTTGGGTCGGCTGTCTATTCAACAAGTTGATCTGCATATTGGTCGAACGAGGGAAAAGCATAGAGTACTCGAATAAATGATACCCACAAAGCGAGCTGAACGAAGGACGATCTACCACCAAGTGAACGAGGATAGCAAACTAGAGAGGAAGTCATCGACAAGCTCGACTGAGGAGTCTTCATGTTACCCCTTACATGATTCGGCCCCATCTTCAAACGAATAGGTGTGGGCCAATGAGCGAAAGATTGTCGTCATTGGCCAACAATTTATTTATCAGCATATTTAAATATATTTATGAATGACTTTAGTACCCCGATGTTTCTTTGTATAGAGAGAAGATATAAAGGTAATTGTGTATTCAATGTGACTCCTATACCTAGAAATAAGTAACATTTCATGAAGAAAAACTTTAGGCACTCTTATTTTTTACTGTTCATCTCCCCTCTCTCACTCATTCTCCCCTTCCTTGTGCACTCTATTCCTTGGGTGTGATTTTTTTACATTTCTAAATTCAACACCTTAAAGGTGCAGTGGGCATGGAATCATGCCACCAACAGGAAGAGGAGTATAGCGCAACGACAAAGCGATAGGTCAGGAGGCACGAAGTAAAGCAATAGATGTGGATAGCATAAGAGAGATTGCGTGGCGGCAAATAATGGAGATGAAGGAATAGTTGATGCTAGAAATGAGGGAACGGTTGCTAAGCGCTTTTCAAGAAGCCCTACCCAGAGGAAGCCAAAGCCCGCATAGCCAAAACCCTCAAGAATATAGCCACCAAGAGCGTAATCGCCAGGATGGATAGTGACAAAACGATAGGCAAGATGGACAGGGACCCAACAGTAAAAAATCACAACCAATGGAAGAAAAAAGTGACTATTCTCATTACCAGGATAGCGTTGGATCAACCCCAGTGGAAAAACACCTCACTATGTGATCCACAACCCTTCACCATGTTGAGAATGCCTTCTCTCGGCAGATTTCTTATGTCAAACCCCCAAAAAATTTCTAAACCTCCAACTTGATTCGTATAAGGGTCTCACCGACCCAGTTGATCATGTAGCTACTTTTGAGTCAGCCGTCAAAATATTAAAAATTAGTAGTGCATTCAAATGCCACTTATTCCTTACCATGCTGATGGAGTCGACCCTCCAATGGTTCAATGCCCTCACGACGGAAGTCATCCCTTCTAGCTTCAAATTCAAATGGTTTTTCATGGCCCACTTTGTTAGCGCACAAAATTCATCGAAGAAGTCCTTAGCTCTCTTGCATATCAAACAAAAGGAGAGAGATATATCAAAAAAAAGGAGAGAGATAATCTTTATCATACATCACAAGGTTCCAGAAGAAAATGCTGGAGATTCAAACCTTGAGCCCCTTATCGCGTAGATCGTCCTAATGTAGGGAGTAAAAGTGAGCATGTCAAGTATGCTTTAGGTCTGGCTAGCCAAAATCAATGGTCGAGCTACTGAAAATGGGAAACCATCATATCACCACAGAGGAATATGTCCTCTACAATCAAAAAGAGGCCTGAAAAGTAGCCACCGATGCACGATCACATAATAGAGCGCCAATAGATGATGGTTAGAGAGAGAAAGATGATCTCATCATTCCACTTATGCTCGTTATGAAAACCACTAGTCGCATCACAAAAACAAGGGGAATGCTAAGGGCAAAAATCGAGATAGACAGGCTCGAAACCTTGATCAACAATCGACCCACCAAAGAAAACGACCACTGACGCAGCAGGAGCTACTCAAAATGAATTTAGATGGTCGAACTCATAGAGGCTATCCAAGATAAAGAATACTTTAAAAAAACTCAATTGACGAGGGTTAGAAGTTTGGCTCAAAATCCGAACAAGTTCTAAGCCTACAACAGAGACCACGACCAACACAAAAGAATGCATGCACCTCAGGAGCTTCGTCAAGGACTTGATTAAGGTTGTAAAGCTGAAGGATAGTCACCCCAAGGGTTAAACTTAATTGCTTTAGGGAATATTATTCTCTCTTCTCAATTGGGCTTGAGCTTTTAGTATTTTAAGAATGTTTATGATAAATTATGTTTAATTTTATAATCCTCTTTGTATGATGTGGAATCAAGCCTAGCTACTACTAAGCTCTTAAATCTTTTAAGGATAAATTTGTAATTTTTGAAAAAGTTCTATGAAATGTGTTTGATTCTTATTGAAAGATTGAATTATGCTTAACCATTAGTTTGGGGCTTCAAATCAGTATATTATTGTCTTCCTAACTTGTGCCCCTTCACACTTGGATTATCCAAACTTAATTGTCTTTTGATCTTCAACAAATTGAATAATTACAATTGTGCCCCTTGGTAGAAAATAGTGTGAATTGGTTTCTACCCTTTCACCCTCGTACTTCAATCATCTCATTGGATTATTAATCATCATAAATATTACCCTCTTACTCTTTAATTTGACCAAAATTTTAATTAGAGTACAAAATTCCAAAATTACAACTTTACCCCTAGAGTTTCCTACCCTATAATTCTCTTAGTTTAACTCAAATAATCATGAAACTTTGTTAGTCTCTTACTCATGGGTTAATTGAAACGTTAGAGAAGAATTTAGATTTTTTTTTATTTTCTTATAATTATTTTGATCTNTGGGGAAATTTGGGTGAATTAAGTTAAATTGAATGACTAGGATTGGTTTTGGTGAAGTTTTGAGTGAAATTGAGGATTTTGACCATTTAAAGTATTTTTGGGAATTTTGGTAAATTGGAGAAATTTTTGGGTATTTTGGACAATATTAAAAGGTTTTTGATAGTGATCATGCAAGCCATGGAAAGCCTTCCCAAAGTCATATGAGCCTTATGAAAACTCATCTCGAAGCCACCACGTGTTGGTCTTAGTCATCCAAGGGTTAAGGACTTAGGACCACCCACATGAGCCTTCAAAAGAGGCCAGGAGTGGTTGTGGACATTAAGGGGTAGATGGATAAATTTGGTGTGAGTTAATGGTTTTTTAGTGTGTTAGGGAACTTATGGTGAGCCAAGCTTGTGTGTCCAAGACCAAGCCACCCAGGTTTGACTTAAGGCTAATTGATCCTACGGGAATTCATTCTTGTGTCCTCACATGTTGGTCTTAACCATCTCAAGTGACAAATGAGGGCTTGTGGCCACCCATGTGGGACTTCACAAGAAGAGTCATAAAGTGTCTAGAATTTTTATGTGGGTGGGTTCCATCACTAGTTCTCTAGAACAGTCAATAAGAAAGTCTTATGGCTAGATCCTAGACTTCTAAAGAAGAAAATTAGACCTCATAAAAAATGAGGTCAACAACAATTCACCATCTTGCCTAATTAAAACAAGTTGATGACTTGTGCCAATTAATACTCTCTTCGAATATAGTTAGATTATTCTTATTTCAAACACATGCTTGAAATGCCCCCCCTCCCCATTCTATTGTTCCTTAAATTTTATTGAGATGTATTTAATTTTATGATTCCCTTATCTATTTATTCTTTATTCTACAAAAATAATAGAATAATAATAATTAGATTTTGAATTATATTCTTTGAAACTTATATCATCCTTCGATTATATCTTTGGACGTTTAAGCACAAAAAAAACACTTTTGGCTTGTTATTCCTAAAAAGAAAAAAAAATCATTTCTTCAATTCTTCTTTCTCTCAGTCATCTTGAGCCTCCTTCCTACCCTTAAACAAATGACATCCCTATAGACAAGATCAAAACAAAAAAGCCAAGCACCACCCTTATAGGAAACAAAATAAGGAGGGTTAAAAGAGAGAAAAGAAGATGGTTAAGGTATCAGTGGATCCAATGGGATAGATGCTCCTTTTGAACCTCATGTGATAGAAGCTCCTTTCTATATCCATTATTGATTTAAGTCAAGCCTCATTCTACCTTAAAAATGACAAAACTTACTCCTGATTTGGGGAACAATCATTAGTTCCCATTGCTCGGGTGATGAGCGAGTTGAGATATCTAAGCCTTAATGATGCTACAATTTAGTTCAAAAGGTATCCTTTTATAATGGGATTTGTTTGAATTATTTCAAGAACACTAACTTTACTGAGCATTTTAATCCTTTATTTAGTAGTTGAATTTAATCCAAGTGACTTTTTGGGTGAAGATTGGTCTATCAATCAACAACTTGACCTTGCTTCTGTTATGACTGGTCTTGTTTTGAAACTACTTTGTGAAAATAATGACCTAAGTGATCTTCTTCATAATGAAGGGCATCGGGCGTCATGCTGAGAAGAAAACTACAAGTTTATTAGCTGTACATAATTTTGCATCCTTGCATGCATTAGCTTTTTGCTTCCTTACGTAGCATGAGTAATTTTGCTTGTAAATGTTTATCTTGAAGAGAATGTCTAGCATACCATAAAGGGAAATGTTGCCATTTATGCAGTCATCTGGATCCCTAGTGCTCAAGAAAAATGTTCATTATTGCTAATGTAGAATAACTAGGACACACTTACTATGACTTCAATGACTCCTATAATACATTTTAGTCAAAACTGATAAAAAAATTAAACATTTACATAGGGAGATGAGCATAATTTTAGGCTACGATCGAAGTTAAGGAGGCCACAATGATGCAATATCTTTTGGACCTTAAGAACTCACTCAACAAATCGAAAGAATTACTTAACACTTCCAAGTTAACCTATGAGAAAATGCAGAGGTGAGCTGATGTAATGCCTTTTAGTTTGAACCTATATTAATGACACCTAAAGTCAACTCAATGTGATCAATTCCTTTTAAGAGGAAGGCTAGTGCCATAATGACTTCTTCAGTTTGGAAGATAAATTCTAATGTTGTAAATGAGTCGTGTCTCTAATTTTAAATTATTATTAATTCTGTAATAGTCTAGTTAGTAAAAAAGAAAATGATTATTTTAAGAAATAGAGAGTTATTAAATAAATAAACCTCAAGAGTCAATTTCACAATTTTATTAGTTTTATTTTTTATTGCACGAGTCTTATACTTGATAAAAACAATTTTTTTTTTGTTTACACTATTGATCTTCTATTATATTTAATAATATGTAAAAAATAAAATCCACTTCTTATACTTATATTATTTTATATTTTTCTTATCATCTATCATGTGAATAAATCATGGTAATTCCCTTTTGCAACTATTCCGACACCATCTCCTTACTTTCTACAAAAATGATTTTTGTGTTCTAGAAAAGTCACAAGGCGTTTGATGAGAATTCCCTTCTAGCTGGCTAATGTTTGAGTGACATATCACTCCATGAAGTCTAGGTGAATTACATCAATAATGATGTTTTAACTCTTCACTCGACCAAAGAAGTAAAGCACCCAATGCCCTCTATAATCACAATTATACTCTTATCAAGACAAATTTAGGTTGGGTCTTCAATTTCCTCAATGTACCAAGTTGGTGGACATCTTTAATTTCTATAGATTTATTCCAACTCAAATTCTACCAAACTCTTTCGCGAGTATAATAACGATGATTATTTATATGCAATCAAACAAGTTCTTCTAAACGATCAACTTCTTTTGATACTATTCATGGTGAAAGCCTACAAGGATAATTTAGCCCTATTTTTCTATATACAGGTCAAAGGCTTGTCTTGGAGAACAAAGTCATGTGTTAAAAGAGTAAGTTCTGCTTTGTTTGAAGCAAGAGTCAGTGGTTGATTCCACTATACTGAAACATTTTCTTGAGGAGGGATCGAATCTTCTCAAGATGTCCTCTAAAGAGCTTAGAAGTTTCAAATCTCTTATAAACTTGAGTATGAGAGTTAAGAATTTATTCTCCCCCACTCTCTTGGAAAAGATACTAACTCATAAGCTAATTTGTCCTTTTTTTCTCTTGTGCATGACTATTAGACAAGAAGGCGGAAGGTGACAATGGAAGTACATGTTGGGTTTTATGGTGCTCACTAGTTTAAACTCAAAATGAAAGCTAAAATAAAGTGATTGTGGTATTATTGGCCTTATTGGCCATCATTGATGAAAACCTGCATTAGCATTGCATGTGCCATGTGTATGGTGTAAATTGCATCAGTTGCACAGTATTTTGCATCTAAATATCCTCTCACGGCCTTTTAAATGATTACTTTTCTAAGCAGAAGTCGCGCCACTAAGGCAATTCAAAGCTCAACACATGCTCTAGTTTTTGAGAACCATATCATTTATTAATATGACATTCCACATCAAATCATATCTGATAATAATATCACATTTAAGAGTACTAAAATTAATAATTTCATTCATTAGCATAATATTAATTGGAGATACTTACATGCTCATCCAAATCTTGAAGAAAATTTAGGATGGGAATAAATGCCAGTGGCATTGAAGGTTAGCCAAAGCCTTGAGGGCCTATTAAACCACTTATAGGATCTTACCTAGTCCATTTTTTTAACCTTAATCTATAGGCTAAGGCTATGCTACACTTAGAAGTACAATTTTCATCATTGAGAATTATTGTTAATAATGAAATTATTGCTAAGTGGAATAATGAAATTTGGTTTGTAGAAATTTAAGATCTTAATTTTGGAGAAGTGTGACAAGCCTAATAAAATCTTGAGTTGTATAAATCATAGATGGCTCAAGCTTCAAATTATCCATTTCATTTTAGAACCTTTTGAGTAGACGAATGAGTCTTAGTACTAAATCATCCTTGGAAGGGAGGTAAATTCAAGCCAAAGTGGAAATGACTATTTATGGTGGAGAAAAACTAGCAAAGAAGCTCCTACCATCTTATTTATTCTAAAAGCGAACATCTGATGCTTCCTATCAATGAACTTTAATTGAAGTAGTATGCACATAATTTTTTGTGATGACATATCTAAGATAACTTGTACTTTTAATCGATTCACCTTCATAACTTCTAGTGTAAGTAACCCATTTTTTTTTTAAATAAGCACCAACAGTATATTTTAATCAGTTTAGTTTCATGTTGAGCTTTCTTAAAGTATTAAATATTTCTTTCAAATTATATATATTGCTTAGGTAATTTATTTTTTATCATAAGATCATTGATGTAAACTTAAAAAAAATAGTTTTAATTTGCAAAAATTATATCCATTAATCTTTAATAAGTAGCCTTGATATTTCTTAACATAAAATGCATTACATGATAATACTAAATCCCATATATATTAATAAAAAATATTTTTTTGTTACCTGCCAGAGACATTTTAATCTGGTGATAACCTAAAAAATATATCAAAATAACTTATTGTTGAATGACCAATTATAGAGTTAACAAATGCATCAACTCAAAATAGAGGGTACCAATCTTTCATGCAGACAGAGTTTTAGTTGGTGAAATCCATACACATTCTTCATTTCCTGTTAGATTTGAACACCATAATCACATTCACGTTTTTATGAGTAGTGCACCTCCTTGATAAATTTAGCTTCCAACACTTATATACTTTCTACAAATAGGCATCTCTCAAGATAGAGATCATATCACGTTTCAACTAGGCATTGAAGTTAGAACTAACACAGAACTTTCTTCCCGTTACTTTTCTTGATGCAACAACTTCCTCAATAGATTTTGTTGCCTTCAATCCACTTTCTTTTTGAACTAAGTTGTATGGCACCTTCCTACACATTTCTCATAAGTTTCAAATAGTATGTCTTAGATTGCAAAAAATCTCTTTGCACCATGATCACCTATCCACTTCTACGGAATTTAACAAATACATGATAAGTTGAGTTTATAACCTTGAATGTGTTTATAACTAGTCTTTCAAAAATGAAGTAGGAGCATTTAATACTATAGATGTTGTTGTAGTAGTACTTTCTTCTTTTATTCCCCCTCATATCATTGACTAAGAGCTTAAACCACATACCTCCACCTTCTCTCTTGAAAACCTATATAACAATATCGAAGTTAGCGCCAAGTGTGAATTCCCAATATTCATCTTCTCAAGTACCTTACTGATCAAGAAATCAACTTAGCTGCCAATGTCGATCATAATACTCCTTATATGATAGTTCATAATCAATACCATGATCACAATTGCATCATTATATAAGCTCTAATTTGTAGGCAAGTTTTCATAGTAATGCTGATCAACAGTTGAGCCAATACTTTTTACCTTGAAGCATGTGCCAATTTCACCTCTCCCCACTTAAGTTGTTTGTGGCTATATAGGTGAGAAGCCTCAGGCCCATCTCCTCTTAAAAGTGTGGGTAATACTCATACAATATGAAAAAAATGTGTTGGGACAACTCGTTCCATGCTTCTTTCATGGGCTTATTCGCTTTTCTTTTAATTTGCGTCTTGTGTCACTAATAATTTTCAACTTCCTTGCGTTAATTAGCTCTTCAATTAAAATTTTTAAGTTTGGTATCATGACCACGATTTTTGTGGTATACATGAGTTTTTTTGTGTTATATAAGTGATCACCACCCTCATCGATGCAGGTGTTTTAAAGAACAACTTATTTTGGATGGCCTTGATGACTTTAACCATTGAGGCTATCAACGGAGTCATTGCTTAAATTGAATGAATAGGAAATTAAGGCCTCCTTTTCTTTGTTTTCTCCATCAGCCTTCTTTAGAACCGGTTGCTCCTCTCCATCAAGTAATTTTTTCTCTCCACAAAAGTTCTATGCAGATCCTTTGACCAAGATGACTTCTTATCTCCATTTGTTTTTTAAGTAGATGCCTCGTGAATTGGCCTCTTTACACTCAATTCCTTACTCACGACAAACTCAAGAGAAAATTATACTCTTTCAAAGGTTATGTGGCTATTCACCAACTCCAAGAGCCCTGCCATGGTATTAGGGCACTATAGACCAAGAGCATAGATGAACAGGCCTTCAACAGATGTCATTGGTAGAGCTTTCCTTGCTCTCAACTTTGGCAACTCATTTCTTTGAATTACAAATATAGAAGACCAATATAACATCTAAAGTCAGTGGCATGATCTACTCTCATTGCACCTTATAGAATGTTTAATCTAGAGATGTTGGTGGTCTCACATTACTTAGGCATAACTTGCAAGAGAAAAGAAAATGGAGAAGATGACTTAACAACTAAAAAAAAAAGAAGAGAGCCCCCTCTCCCTTGAGAATGAACTCTCATATTTATATGTTCTGGAATGGCAGAGCCAATGAAAAGTTACATAAACGACTACATAGAGAGAAAGACTAAAGAACCTTGAATTACACTATTACTTTTGTTGGCGTAGTTCGAGACGTCACAAAAATGAGATTGTTTGACGAAGATGCATTTGCCATATCGAATTATGATGATTCGAAGTGTCTTCAAATTAAGGCAAGTTGATTGAAGTAATTGAGCTATCAACTTGTATTCTCTTTGAATATACATGGAACATTCTTATTTGGATCATGTTTTTGAAATATTACTATGTTCTGTTTATTCTCAGTTGTTTATTAATATACATTAAGTTAAATTAAACATAAATAAGTAAGGTTTAGTTTTTTGCATATGTAAATAAATAGAAGTTGGGTGGCCTTCATATAAACTCCCCAAAAATATTTTATGGTGTTTAGAAGATAGTAGAATATATATATAAAAAAATACTTTAAATATTAAATATGTGAATAAACTAATAAAATAAAAGTTTGATTATTTCATTTGATCGGGTGGTCCGCTCCGCTTTTTAATTTCCGNACAATAACGATTCGAACACGAACGAACGCATCACTGTTCGTGTTTGGTTCGTTTAACTAACTGAATGAAAAAGTTTGTTCACATTCGTCTCATTTAATTATCGAACGAATCGAACAAGAACACATTAACGAACCGAACACAAACTGTTCACGAACATCGAGCTTTTTTTACAGCCTTCAATAAAAGTTTGATTATTTCATTTGATCGGGTGGTCCGGTCGGCTTTTAAATTTCCGTAAATCTCGAACCATAACCCTAATTCCTAATTCGCAGTCGCCATAAGGACTCACGGTCGTCTACTCCCTCGCTCGTGCTTGTAGACGGCGAGCGGTTGTGTTCCAGTTAAGTTCTTCATCTGTGTTTTCAATCTGTTCTTGTTAAGATCTTCAGCAGTGTTTTCTATCTTCTATATGTTTGCGCTATTTTTTTTTTCCTTATATTTCTTTGTCAATCTACAAGGTATATAGCGGGGTGAGTTGAATGGTTTCCATGGGAAGTAATGGCCGCATGCCGCTTAATATGCGTAGGGCAC
>JXCR01119615.1:263203-274014 GCA_002079205.1 Phalaenopsis hybrid cultivar | reverse complement strand
GTACTTCTACCTTGGAAGCCTTTGGACCCAACCGAGAAGTTCCCAGCCAATGAAGATGAGAATGATATGACTATTATTGCGGATCAATCGTCTCAGAATTCACTTCCTATTCAGCCTTTAGTTCCGGACAAGACACTAGTCTTCCTTCGCAGAATCAGAAACTGGAGAAAGAGGTGCAAAATGTTATGAATGCAATTAATAATATCTCTGATTTTTTTGATCATCTAGACTGGAGAATGAAGGAGCATTTTGATCACTCTAGACATATCGAAGGAAGTTTGATATGATTGATGAGGAAGATAGGATTGATAGAAGAGGACTCTACTAAAGAATTCCCATACCGACCCTTCTATAACCTCTTCGTTCATGTTCAATCAATGAGTGATATCAGAGGTGAAACAAGCATAGAATCAGAAGAGTAGTAGATTTACTTTGCCACCTGTATGTCTAAGTGTGCGATTTGATTTGAACTTATGTGCTTAGGTCACTTTCTAAATATAGCTGAGATTGAGCATACGATGTTTGTTTTCAGCGTTTAGAGTGTTGTGGCTTGGATTACGACGCTGAATTGATGTATTGAGGTTGAGAAAATACCAAACTTATGTGTGTCGTGTAACGTGTACTGTAACTCTTGGAATTTATATATAATTGTAAGGTTTTATATTATGAATGTTTATTTGGGTTAGTACAACATTTAATCACTTAACATTTATGTCTGGAATGATTGAACGCATGTTGTCGAGGCTTGAAATTGATCAAAATTGCAAAAATCTGGAAATTGAACTAGTTTTGAAAATCTCGCCGACGGCGCCATCGACGCCGCCGACGTCGGATTTTTCCTGAGACTTAGGCTATTTAATTCAATAGAAATCGCTAACGGCGCTGAAGACCCCGCCGACGGCGAGATCCCGAAAAAACACTTTTAACCAAAATTTTGACTAGTCAATCGCCACTATTCATCATCCCCTTCCTCTTAAAAAATGAAAATTTTGATCTAGGGCTTGAAGATCTTGGATTTGGGGCAATTTTAAAGCATTTAGACACCGGATTTTATCATCTCTCAGTAAAAGCTTCACTCCAACCTAAAAATATTTGATTTTCATCTTGAATTTCTTCCACATTGAGAAGATCCGAAAAAGTTGAGAATGTGGAGAAAATATTTGGAAGAAATTCATGGAATTTAGGTTTGAACTCTTAAAGTCACTCTTGGAAGCCATTATTTGAGTATTTGAAATGTATTTTGGAATTTTTTATAATTTTGATTAGATTGACATGGCTCTGTGACAAAAGAGTTGACTTGAGTTTGACGAGTCTCTCTTCGTCAATGTGAAGGCTCAATCGAGATTTACTTTAGTATTTGAAGGGAAGAAATGTATACAAGATTGTGTTTTTGAGAGTCCGGGAGGAGAAGTTGAACGAGTTATTACCGAACGGAGGTGGGAAAACTTATGTTATACCTCCAATAAGGCTGTTGTGAATATTGTGAAAGAATTTTATGCCAATGTGCTCTATTCTGAGGACGGAACCGTTCGAGTAAGGGGTTTTTCTGTTGAGTTTAGTGTCACCCGCATTAACTCATTTTATGAAGTCCCAGACTTCTATAGCTGCAATTATGAAACCTTTAGTACAATGAAAGGCCCACTGAACGATGTCATCAACTTTTTCACTGATGGGAAAGGGACTTGGAAGATAAAGCAATGAGAAAGGATAAATTTTCTGCTTCCATGTTGAATGCCACATCTAAAGCGTGGCACTATTTTATTTCCTCTACTCTGTTACATACCTATCACCATAGTGAGGTAACAAGAGATACAACTATTCTAAATTTCTATATTCATAATAATTTAACTATAAATGTGGGGAAATTATTTATGAGAATATATTGACCACGATAAAGAGTGAATCAAGTGGAGGTCTGGGACATCCTGGCCTCATTTATGCACTTTGCCAACTTTCTGGAGTTGAAGCTGAAGATGATGAAGAATGGGTTTACCCTATGAAACCCATTAGTAAAGCTAATTTGAAGACATATGAATCTCATAAAAAATGGAGATCTGGGAGTAGGAGTCAAGAACCTTCTACTAGTAAAGATATCCCCTCTACTAGTTATGACCTTCCTTCCTCTAGCTCCCCTACCCTGAATGATTTAATGAATGAGTTAACCTTGCAGCGGAAGAGTATAGAGCAAATAAATGAAAGAATTAGGGGATTAGAACATAGACATGATTATGATAGTGAGTACCTACAGAGACATTCTGACTTTGAGATAGCTTACTACAAAGCTCAGGCCCGACACTATAAAGGTGAGCCTGATGTTACTTTTCCTGAATGCCCTCGTTATACTCAGTATCAACCCAATCCACCTGCTGACCAGGGAGACGAGGATATAGTATGGGATTTTGATATATGATAGTAATTGATGTACTTTTATTTTTGTAATTTTGTAATAGAGATAGTTGTTTGTTTGTTTGTACTTTCATTTTTATTTTTATGTTGCAATTGTATAATTTTTAATTATTGTTTTAAATGTTTAGTGTGGTAGTTGAAATTTGCATGTGTAGTTATAATATATGTTGATTAGTACTTTTTAAAATTGTAATGTGATGTGATTTTTATTTGCATTTGAATATATTTGTAATTGTTTTTTGTTTAGTATTGTGGATGTGTCAGCGAAATATCGTGTTTGTATAATATTTAGTTTTGTACTTATTTCAAAATTTCATTACCCAACAAATTCCCTAATGATTTATATGTATAAAAAACTCATAATATTACAAACCAGTTGAAGTTAAAATTTTGAGAAGGAACTGCAAAAATTTCAGAATGATGAAAATGCCTAAAGTACTGAGGTATGATTTATATTTAGAATTTTCTTTCCACCTGTATCATTCCATGTTGAAAAATTTAAGTTTGGGGAGACAAGAAAAAGATTAACTATTATATATTCTCAATTTATATATTTTCAAAAATTATTAATATTATTTTTTGTAGTANTTCTCCATGTTTTTAGAAATTCTTAAGAAATTAATGGTAAATATTCCATTTGTAGAAGCTTTAGAGCAAATGGCCAATTATGTGAAATTCATGAAAGCTTATGAAATTTATGAAAGCTAATAAAACTGCTTATAAAATTTTACAAGATAGATTCTTTTGGCCTACTCTCTTTAGAGATGTTTACAGATACATAAAAACTTGTGATCGATGTCAACGAGTGGGCAATATATATAGAAGAAATGAAATGCCTCTGAATTTCATTTTAGAAGTTGAGATCTTTGATGTTTGGGGATTAGATTTCATGGGACTATTTATTCCTTCATCTGGGAACTTATACATATTAATTGTTGTAGACTACATTTCTAGATTTTAATGAAATGCCTATGAATTTCATGTTAGAAGTTGAGATCTTTGATGTTTGGGGATTAGATTTTATGGAAACCATTTACTTCTTCAGAAGTTGAGATCTTTGATGTTTGGGGATTATATTTTATGGGACCATTTATTCCTTTATTTGAGGAACGAAGTTGAGATATTTGATGTTTGGGGATTAGATTTTATGGGACCATTTATTCCTTCATTTGGGAACTTGATATATATTTAAATTTCATGTTAGAAGTTGAGATCTTTGATGTTTGGGGATTTGATTTCATGGGACCATTTATCCCTTCATATGGGAACTTATACATATTAGTTGCGTAGACTTACGTTTCTAAGTGGATTGAAGCACAAGCTTTACCTCGTTGTGATGCTAAAAGTGTTTCAAGTCTCTAAGTGGATTGAAGCACAAGCTTTACCTCGCTGTGACGCTAAAAGTGTTTCAAGATTCGCACAAGATTTAACCTCGTTGTGATGCTAAAAGTGTTTCAAAATTTTTAATGAAAAATATTTTCACTAGATACGAAATGCTTAGAATGATTATCACTAATTTGGGAACTTATATATATTAATTGCAGTAGACTACGTTTCTATGTGGATTGAAGCACAAGCTTTACCTTGTGTGATGGAACTTATATATATTAATTGCAGTGGACTACGTTTCTAAGTGGATTGAAGAACAAGCTTTACCTCGTTGTGACAATGTTTCAAGATTTTTAATGAAAAATATTTTCACTAGATACGGAATGCCGAGAGTGATTATCATTGACGAAGGATCCCATTTCAATACATTCAGAGATTGACAGAAAAGTTTAATATTATTCATAGAATCTCTACTTCCTATCACTCTCAAACTAGTGGGTTAGCTGAAGTTTCTAATAGAGAGATTAAACAAATACTTAAGAAGACTGTAAACCCTAGTAGAGTAGATTGGTCTACTAGACTGGATACCGCATTATAGGCTTACAGGACTGCTTATAAAACTTAAGTCGATTGGTCCACTAGACTGGATAACACATTATGGGCTTACAGGACTGCTTATAAAACTCTTATTGGATTGACTCCTTACAAACTGATTTTTGGAAAGACTTGTCACTTATCAGTAGAATTGGAGCATAAAACATCCTACAGGCTGATTTTTGGAAAGACTTGTCACTTACCAGTAGAATTGGAGCATAAAGTATATTGAGTGATTAAAGAATTTAATTAGAATTTGAAAGATGCTGGTGAGAAGAGATTATTACAAATGAATGAATTGCAAGAATTAAGAAATGAATCTTATGACAATGACAGAATTTGTAAGGAGAAACTAAAGTTATGGCATGATCGGAAGATTAACCAGAAGAACTTTGAATCAGGATAAGAAATTTTGCTTTACAATACAAGGATGAAGTTATTCCCTTAATTGAAGTCTCTTGGGACCCTTTACTGTGACTCAAGTTTATACTTACGGAGCTATTGAAATTGAAGATCAGAAGATAGTTAGGACCCTTTACTGTGACTCAAGTTTATACTTACAGAGCTGTTGAAATTGAAGATCAAAAAATCAGAAAAGATTTAAATGAATGGACACAGATTAAAGCCGTATTTTGAGGGTAAAAGACCAAATTTTAAAGAGGTTTTAATAATCAGTCAACTGGGACATAGATTAAAACCATATTATGAGGGTAACAAACCAAATTTTAAAGAGGTTTTAATGATTCAAGTTTATACTTACGGAGTTGTTGAAATTGAAGATCAAAAGACTGGAAAAGATTTAAAGTAAATGGAACATAGATTAAAGCCGTATTTTGAGGGTAAAAGACCAAATTTTAAAGAGGTTTTAATGGTCAGTCAATCTGAGTAATACCTGAATAGGCCCGACTGACGACGTTAAACCAAGCGCTTTATGGGAGGCAACCCATAGTTATCTTTACTTTTTTTGCAATTATAGTATTTTTATTTGAAATTATCTTTTATTTGGTAGTTTAAGCTCTACTAACTCATATTTACCCTTGAATCATCATAAAAATTGGATCCATAGAGAAAATTGGAACGCATTCGGACTAGAGCGAAACTGTGAAATTTTTGCCTTGGGCACCGACGGTGGGCTCGACGCCGCCGACGACAGGTTTTTCCATAGAGTCCAGGCAATTAATTCTAAAGGCTCGCCGACGACGCCATCGACGCCACCGATGGCGAGAACGGCGGGATAACAGTTTTCGGAGTTTGAAATGACGGTTTTTGGCAGTTTTTGGCGGGTGTTACTCCATATAAACTTCCAAATTTAGTTCTTAAGTTTGTATTACCCCAAAAACGAATTGAAACTCCACCAAATTCATCCCTATGGTGTACAATTCCACTGAAAACCTTAGATTTTGGGTGTTTAACTAGAGAAAGTTCATTAGTTCTGAGGCGCAGCGAATCTTCAACAAAGTGCTGACAAAGAGGAGATTAATCAAAGAAAGAGGATTCGTGAATCGAGGATTGAACAATCCTTCGATAGAAATTGAAGAGATGATTGTGCGACGACGATGGGAAGTGTTGTGCTACACTACAACCGTCGTAGTTGTTCCTGTGGTGGAGTTTTATTCTAATTTGCATGGAATCAACCAGGGAGTCGTCTGTGTGTGAGGTAGATGGATAACTTTTACTCCTGCATAGATTAATGAGTTATATATGATCGAGAATGTTCCTGTCTGCCATTATTCCAACTTCTTCCCGATAAGAAACCTAATGAATGAGATCTACCAATATTTGAGGAACGAGACTGAAAACTGGGAAATGAGAGAAAATGGGTATGTTAGTTTTTTTGTGACGCTTCTAAACCCCGTTTCTAAACACTGGCACTTCTTCATTTCTGCAAAACTATTACCGATNTTTGGGGGATTTTGACCAAAGAAAAATATGTTGAGATTTTCATACCTATTTTATTCTAATATTGATGATATTGCACTTTAAAGAAGAGTATTTTTTATGTTTTTTTGCAGGTATGTTGAATTATGGTCATTGGAGCAAAAAGATGCAAAAAGGAGCGAATTTAGAGCAAAAATGACCAAAATATGAAGATTTGAACTAGGGCGCCGACGGCGGGTTTTTCCCAAGAGTCCAGAATCAAATATTCTAGAAGGCCACCAACGACGTCATCGAGGTCGCCGACGGCGAGAACGGCGGTTCTCTAAACAGGTGCATTGAATGTGGACGATTTTGGAAGGGACACTTAGGCAAATCTTGAAAAACTCTTCTACAACTTTAAGAGAAACATTTGGGCCGAAAAAAGAGGAGCCCCGTGGTGGTGTCCACTGAGTTTTTGTTGTTTGTAGAGTGTAGAGAGTCTAATTTAGGGTTAGTATTGTGAGGAATTTTTTGAGAGATTGTAAGAGTGGAGGGAAAGTGAGAGATTTCTTCCTCCTTGCCGCTTCGAGGAAGAATTCTGTGTGCTGTAAAGAAAGGAAGAGATTCAGAGGAACTTCGAGGAGTTTACTTGTGGAGGAATTAGAGATAAGTCGTATTTACTTATTGAAGTTTGTATGACTTTGCTTTTATATATAAATTCCAAGTTTTATCGTATCTTCTCCATGAAAGTTTGTATGACTTTGCTTTTATATATAAGTTCTAAGTTTTGTCATATCTTCTCCATGAGTTTTGAGTAGTTTTCTCTGTCCTTCTCCCTTGTCTTGAGATTTTGTGAAATGGTGATTTGAATTGGTTGTGCCATGAGAATGTTAAAGAACTTGTTAGTTTGCTTTGAATTTTATGAAAAGGTGATTTGAATTGGTTGAGCCATGAGAATGTTAAAGAAGTTGTGATGATCTTTTCACTTCAATATTAATTACCTTCAATCTGGTCAATTGATTTGTTAAAATATGTTGAGTTTTACAACTAGAGTGAAGATTACATCCAAGATTTAGGGAGGTCAAAGTCCTTGAAAGTTGGGTGCAAATAAATAGGGAAATAAAATTATTGGGCATAGAATTGGAGATTTTAGAGTGACAGACTAAAATCCTCCATTTGGTCCTATCGTTGGGTGTTAATGTGTAGATGTTAGCACTCAGGCAAGGGGAACGTGGGAGCTCCGAAGTGAAAGTCGGTATCATCCCAACCTAGTCGCAAATTCAGTAACCAAGCATAGGATTAGTCAATGTTCCTTATGCCTGAACCAAAGGGTAAAGAATAGGTATGCTCCTATTTGACACAAGACAATTTGTACTAATTCACTTTATCCATTCACTTTAATTTATTGACAAGGAGAAGGATGCTTTCTTATATATTGAACTTCACATTAGAAACTTTATTAGTAGAATTAGTTAATTAAGAGTTTGTTAAAATTATATATTTATTTCAATTGCTTATTAGTGACAAATAAGCAATTTGAACTGTATTGTTGTGATTAAGTATTGATTTTCTAAATCCTAGTTCGTAGCCTCTAGTATTACTCTCTGTGGAATCGATACCCAAGACTCCATTAAAGCCCCATATTACTTGAGCGATACATATACTTGCGTTGTTAAGTGTGACTTTACAATTATTGAATATTTTATACACATTTTTATCAAATCTATAACCATTGTCAAGTTTTTGGCACCGTTGATTGAATATTTTATACACATTTTTATCAAATCTATAACCGTTGTCAAGTTTTTGGCACCGTTGTCGGGGACTTAAATCTTCTAGCAAAAATATCAAATTCTTGTATTTTTAAGCATATATAAAGTCACTGTCAGTGACCACCTATTAATAGGCTGGAAAGGCGGTGACAGAGGTATTTGTGTTTGTCCAATTAGGTGGTGAGTTGATGGCCATGATGAATTTAGCGGTTGAAAGTGCCACAGATCACTGTCGGTAAAACAACATGACACTTCGCTACTAGATCCATGGATTAAGGTCACGGATCACTGGCGTGCCATAAGGAGTCATCACGTCAAGTAATCAATCCAAGATACTTGGGTGCATTCACGCCCCAGGGTAGGCATGACCACGCTGAGATATACCCGGGCGTGATCATCCCAAACTATGCATGAACATGTCAAGGTACTTCTGAGTGTGGTCACGCTCAGGCCTGACGTGTTCTCCTCACGCAAAAAAATAGGGCATGTTCATTCAAGCTAGTGTGGATACACCATACCAAGGGATATTGTTTGTGTAAGTCACAGTGACAAAAAATGATGTCACAAATAAACCCCCAATATGTATGGTGAACTGTTTAAAGTGTGTCGCACATATTGGCGTTGACTAAAGTAATTAACTAGTTTTGAAAGGTATATGATTCAATTTGAGTATGTCAGAAATTTATAGTTTAGAATTTTGTAAAATATAATATTTATGATCTGCTCTGGATTTAAGGTTCACCTGAACATATTAGGGTGGAAATCAATGTGGATCTACGTCTATTCAAAGAGGTGAATAGGGTGACTTGATCAGGAATGACTGCACTAGAGCTTATCATTCATCCTGAAAGCTAATTGAATAAAAAATAAGAGTTTAACCATACTAGAGAGGAAAGTGTGGGGATTAACATCCAACATAGGAGGAAGACGGGATGAATGGATTAGGAAGAACAATGTTAGAGCTTATCATTCATCCTAAGAGCAAGCCAAGGAAACTGAGAGGATGTATATATGGTATGAGAAAAGCATGGGGACTAACATATAACCTAGAAGATAGACGAAATGACTAAATCACGAAAGATAGCACCAATCCTATAAACTGAGAGGGTGTGTATGTGCTAGGAAGGAAAGCACGAGGACTAATAACCAACCTAGGAGATATATGAAATTACGAGATTAGGAAGGACAATGTTAGAGCTTATCTTTGATCCTAAGAGCTAGTCAGGGAAACTGGGAGAATATATCTACACTAGGAAGGTAAGCATGGGGATTAACATCCAACTTAGAGAATAAATAGAGTGAATAGATCTGGAAGGATAACACTAGAGTTTATCATTTATTCTGAGAGCTAGTTAAGGAGGAAGATTCATTTAATTAACATATAAGTTAGTTTAATTTTATTAACAATTTTGTTTGACTAAATTGAGAAGATTTGATGTGAATTTTCATTGTGTCTAGATACATTAGGAAAAAGAATACATGAACTTATTCTCAACCTAAAAGGTTCACAAGGGCGACTTGTTCAGGATAAATGATATGGGGATTTAAACTGAAGGCTAGTCATGTGGTTAGTTTAAAGCAAATGGTTCAGGGACTGACAAGTACTTTAACCTTTGACCCAATTTTCTTACAAGTTAATCATCGGGCTTTGGGCTTCCAAGGGTTCTCTTGAGGTGTGCATTGACTGTACCGAAGAGCTGTACATACTCTACTGGGTTTATAAAGTAAAGACATTAACTTTTTAAATTCTTTACAAGGACTGAAGTCACTGAAAAAAAAGAAGAAAAGTTGTGTAAATGTGTATGTTTGTTGATTTGTGTTAGTATGTTGTTTAGGTGTTCAATGACTAAAATTAAGAAAGGTTCCTAAAAAGGATGTTTTATGCTCTAATCTTAGTTTAAAATAGTCAAGGAACTACTTTAATGTACCCAAAAATATAGTAAAAGCAATGAACCAGATTGCTTAGTGTGGGGGTCGTGTTAAAGCGTAATATCAATAATGAAGAGGCAATGTTAGCACATTCTTCTAGTCCACACTAAATGGGCTTAGCAAGTCTAACTTGACAGTGTGCAAAGGCTAGTTTATAGAGCTAAGGTGTTAGCTCTAGTTGACATTAGTGTGTTAACAATACTAACAAACTTGAGAAAGAAAAGATATATGTTCAGTTTCTAATGAGCTAGACATAGTTAAGAGATTTATCTACACTCAAAATTACTAACCAAAAGCATTATCCCACATTAACAGTCATAACTGTGAGTTGATTAATGAATTTGATCTCACAGTGATGGTGTTACATGAGGCGTATTCCAACTCCCAATGGATCATCAATTAGATCTATTGAAAGGAATGGTCAAAACCAAACTAGACCTAACTGCCTTGTCCCAAGGTGTTCAATGGTTGTCCTAGATGATAATGGCCATACTTTAGATTTAATTAGTTAAGCCGTAAAAAAATCTGCTACTTTTATATATACATTTTATACTCATTATTAAGGATATTGCACTTTAATGAAAGATATTTTGTGTGTTTTTTATTGCATGCACAAAAAATGGAGCTTAATGAGCAAAAGGAGTAAAATCGGAGCAAAAAGAGGTCAAATGGAGCAAAAATTGATCTAGTGCCTAGGCACCAGGGACTTCTAGAAGGTTGGCGCCTAGTCATCATGGTTGGGCGCCTAGATGCCAGAAACGGTTGGACCTTTTTGACATTGAATTTAAACAAATTTTGAAGAGTTGTTTGAAGTGACTCTTGGTGATTTTAAGAGCTCTATTTAGTAGAGTCGTTGGCTGGCCGAAAAAGGTGTGTGTGTGTGTGTGTGGCAGGGAGGGGGTGTGGGTGGGTGTTGTTTTGGAG
>JXCR01119615.1:247891-263005 GCA_002079205.1 Phalaenopsis hybrid cultivar | reverse complement strand
GTGTGTGTGGCAGGGAGGGGGGGTGGGTGGGTGGGTGTGTGTCTAAGAGTATTTGGAGTCTAGCCTTGGCAAGAGTCTTATGTGAGGGTGTGTGAGTTAGAGTCTTTTTTTGGTGTGTTTATGGGAGGAAGAAAACAACAAAGGAACTTCAAGGGATTTGCTTGGTGAGAAGTTTAAGATAATTACCTTGTATTTTTATTTAAGTTTTTTTTTTATTGTGAAAACTTGGCTTTTAATATAAATCATGTTTTGTTGTGTTATCCCTATGAATTATGAGTAGTTTCCTTTATATTTCTTCTTGCAATAAGAGGTAATCATGTGTAGGGTTAAAATTATTCCAAAATTGTGATGGTATTTTCACTAATTCTTAATTCAGTTTCCAAACTGGCCATTTGTATATTAAAATCCGTTACAAAACAAAGTGTCCCAGGAGGGCTATGATTTCACACAACTAGTGAGTACCATATTAACAATTAGGACCGAAGGAGACTTAGTCCAGGGGGAGTGTAAATAGATAGGGAAAAAAGTTTTGATGGGTTTGGAATTGGTGATTCTAGAGTAACAAGCTAGAACTTTAACCAATTTAATTTAGAGTTGGAACCTAAGGCCTGGTTTCTCCTATAGAGACGACACAGTGGGTAATTTGTAAGTGAGAGGCTAGAACCTACCCAGCATAACCATATCAATTAGGAATTTATCTTTAGATTAACTAATGTTCTTTATGCACTCAGGAGAGGGTAAATAATAAGTATGCTCATATTTCTCACAAAAAAAAACAATATTTTTAAAATTTAAACATTTGATTCACACACTGATTATAATCTCTTCGCAGGGAGAAAGACTTTTCATATTATTTGAACTCCTTTACACATAACTAGTTTAGAAAAATTGCATTTACTTTTAGCTTTAAATTAGATATAACCAAACTTTAGTTTTTGAGCCTTTTACGAGACTATTGCACTAAGTGAAGAATTTAGTAAGTGAAGAATGTAGTGCAATAATTCAGTAAGTGAAGAATGTAGTGAAATAATTCATAAAAAGCTTCCTAAGAAACTTAAAGATCTTGGTAGTTTTACCATTCCATGTATGATTAGAGACAGACTCTGTGAAAAAGCTTTATGTTATTTATGAGCTAGCACTAACCTCATGTAATTATCAATATTTAGAAGATTAGACTTAGTAGAGATTTCTCCCACTACTATAGCCCTACAATTAGTTGATCGTTTGATTACTTATCTTAAAGAAGTTATAGAAGATGTATTAGTGAAGGTAGAAAAATTTATCTTTTTTGTAGATTTCATTATTTTAGATATGGCAAAAGATAAATAAATATCAATAATTTTAGGGAGACCTTTCCTTGTCACTGGATGTGCTATGATAGATGTGCAAAAAGAAGAGTTAACCATGAGAGTTAATGACCAGGAAGTTACTATTAATGTGTTAAAGTCAATGAATTATCTAACAAAAGAAAAGGATGATGAATATTACAAATTGGAGACTCTTGATTATTTAATTGATGACCATTTCTAAGAAAGCTATGAAGTCAAAATAAAATAAAAAGAACTGGAATATGAAGATGAGACTGATTTTCAAGAAAAATCAATTGAGATAAACATTGAGGATTTAAATTATGTTTAGGAAAAGTTTTGAAATTCTAGACGCTACTGAAAAATAGTAAACCTCTCATTTCATTTGTTGAAAACATCCAGAACTTGAGATTAAGGTTCTCCCTACACATTTAAAGTATGATTTTCTAGGGGACTCATCAACTTTATCTATTATAATATCCTCAGACTTAACTGAAGATTAGGAAGAGAAATTATTGAACACATTGAGAAATCATAAGAAAGCCTTAGATAGACATTAGTTGATATTAAGGAAATCAACACTTTAATCTGTTTGCATAGAATTTTAATGGAAAAAAAATCACAAGCTTATGGCTGATCCTCAGAGGAGATTGAACCCTATAATGAAAGATATTATTAAAAAAAAAATTAAAGTGGTTGGACACTGAAATCATTTATCCTATATCAGACAGTGCTTAGTCAATCTAATTCATTGTGTCCCTAACAAAGGGGAGTGACTGTAACAGTTAATGAAAGAAATGAATTAATTCCATAAGACAAGTCATTAGATGGCGAATTTGCACTGATTATAAAAAATTAAATCTCACAACTAGGAAAGATCACTTTCCTCTTCCTTTTCTATATCAAATGTTGGATAGGCTAGTTGGGCACCAATATTTCTTCTTTTTGAATGGATATTCTGGATACCACCAAATACCTATAGCTCTTGAGGATTAAGAAAAGTCAACATTTAAAAATCCTTAGGAACCTTTGCTTTTAGAAGAATACCCTTTGGTTTATGTAATTGATCCACCTGAAAATTACCTATTTTTAATATACATCTAATGTTCATTTTATGAACATTTTTTATGATATTGTACTTTAAAAGAAAGAATTTTGCACATTTTTGGTTCCAGGTACAAGAAATAGATTTTCGGAGAAAAAGGAGCAAAAATGGTGCAATTTGGAGTCCAAATGAGCAAGGAAGAAAATTTTAACCTGACTCATCTCGATATGTCTTTTTATGCTTAACCTCCCTTACATTTATCACATGTTTTTGAATGAAATTGCACTTTAAAGTAAAGTTATTTTCATGCTTATCTTGTAGGTATAATAATTTGGAGCTGAAACAGGGCAAAATGGTGGAACTACCTGCAGGGTGGCGCCTAGGCGCCCAAAACTGACACCTAGGGTGCATATGCACTAGAAACCATCAAGGGATGATTATGGATGAATTTTGGTGGTTCTCAACTATTTTGGAAGGTTCTAGATGACTATGCATGCCCCAATGAGTAATACAATGAGTCTAGACATCTAAAAATGAAGAGATGTGTTTTTTGGAGTGAAGATGTGTGTCTATTGGAGTGAAGATGTGTGTATTTTGGAAAAAAAAAGAGGTTGTTGGGTCTCTTTAAAAAGAGGGGCTTGGCGCCTCTCATGAGGGGAAGAAGAGGAGGCGTGTGGTGTGTGTGTGTGTGTGTGTGTGTGTGTGTGTGTGTGCGTGTGTAAGGGGAAAAGTCTCTTATGGAGTCTTGGTGTCTTTTGGAACGTTGGAAGAAGTGTAAGGTTTGTTATTTCCTTTGCAAGGAGGGCATGAATCTTCTATGAAAGATAAGTCTTGTACTTTTTTTGTATTTACTTTGAATTATTGCAATATAGTTGTGTGTTTTTAAAGTAATTTGCAACGAAGTTTTCTGTTGTGTTTTCTTCATGCTTAGTGAGTAGTTTTCCATACCCTTTCTCCATGTGATGAGACTTAATCTTGTGTTGGATTAGAATGGTTTGAAGAACTTCTTTTATTCTAAAAATTTGTGATGGTATTTTTACCAATTCTTTATTTACTTTGCAAACTAATCATTCATTTTGTTAAAACTTGTTGAGAAACTTACAGACCTGAGAGGGTTAAGATTTATCTAACTAGTGAGTATCACATTTCACTTTAGCAAGAGCCATGGCGATCGCCCAAAGGGGAGTTTAAATAGATAGGGAGATAAGATTTGATGGGCGTATAATTGATGTTTCTAGGGTGACAGGCTAGATTCTTTTATCAATTTGGTCTAGAGTTCAAAGTAAGGGTCACTAATAGGTTCTATAGAGAGGGCATAATAGATAATATAAAGGTGAGAGGCTAGAACCTACCCAACACTATTATACATGCTAACACCAACATCAGATTAGCCAATTTTCTTTATGCTCGGAAGAGGTATAGAATATGTATTCTCATATTTGTCACAATACCACCTTTGAGTTTTTAAACATTTTATTCCTACACTAATTATGATGTCATTTCAAGGGGAAAGGGATTTTAGTTATTTAAGATCTTTCCAAAATTTAACAAGTCTCCTTAGAGTTGATTTTTATTTAATTTTGTTAATTATAATTTTAGCCTAAATTAGTGAATTTAGCAAAACCAAACTTTTTGAAATTTCCAAACTAAGACCTGATAGTTGACCCAACCCGTAATTATGCAGACATTTATATTCCTTAATATGTCAAAAACTTGACTTAAATTATGTTTAGCAGCTTGTGAGAACAAATGAAATATGACAAAATTTAATGAAATAGTTTTCTCACTATGGGTACTAAGCAAGTATACGTATTGTTTCAAGTAAAAAAAGATTTTCTATAAAAACCCAGGTATCAATCTTATAGGGAAAACATAAATGAAAAGAAAAGAAATGAAAAACAAGAATTTTAACTTTAAGAGAACTTTACATAAAATTGCAGCAACTATCTAAATATGAAAATTAAGTTTACTAATTTCGACAAAATGCAAGTAAAACTAAGTGTAAATATTTTAGAAAATATATAAAAAATAGACTTTCTCCTTGCAAATAATTCATAATCAGTATAACATTTCAAATGTTTAGAAGCTTAAATGTGGTATTGTGATAAATAAGAGCATACCTATTCTTTATTTCTTTTAATTTTGTAAAGAACATTGACTAATCTAAAATTGGTGTCGGCATGTATAGTAGTGCTGGGTAGGTTCTAGTTTCTCACTCCTAGTTACTCACAACGATCTCTCTATAGGACCTACAAGTGACCCTTAGTCCTAATCTCTAGACAAAATTGATAAAAGAATCTTGCTTGTCACTCCAGAAACATTAATTCTACGCCCATCAAAACTTATCTCCCTATCTATTTGCACTCCCCTTCAGACCTTCGCTGCTGCTTTTTCTAAGGTGAAATGTGATACTTACAAGTGAAGAAATCTTAGCCTTCTCGGGTCTATACGTTTTCTAAACAAATTTTAACAATACAGGGGGCCAATTTGTAAAGTAAATGAAGATCCAATAAAAATACCATCACTATTTTTAGGAATAAAAGAAGTTCTGAACAAAATCAAAATCACTTACTTGATTACTTCATATAGCAAGGAGAAAGAAAGAAGACTACTCAAAATGCTTGGGAATAACAAAACAAAACATATTTATAAAACTCAAATCTAAAGTACAATACTTAAATACAATGATACAAACACTTATCTTAAATGATTCCCCAAGCACTCCTTTGAAGTTCTCTGACTTCTCTGATTCTGACAACACTTACAGGACTCGCAAACTCCATAAATCATAAAGATCCACAAAGAACACTACTCACACACTTAACACACTCACACACTAGGTGACTATGTATATCCGACCCCACTAGCCTCTTGGAATTAATCCTTATTTATAATGCTTTGAAAATGACCAAGGGTTGCTTCAAACATCTCTTCAAAATTTGGACTCGTTCAATGTATCTTCTAGAAAATAACTGTGGTGCTTATTTTGCTCCTTTTTGATGTATTTTTGTTCTTTTTTACTCTTAAAATTTTTTTCTTGAACCTGCAACCGAAAACATAAAAATACCTTTCATTAAAGCATAATATCCTAAGAAATTGAGCATAAAATGTGCATAAAAATAGGTAATTTTAAGTTGGATCAATTCCCCCAAACTTAAACGTTACTTGTCCTCAAGTAACCTTTCTTACTATATATAAAAAGTATAACTTATGGAAGTGAATTTTACTTTAAGATTTCTATAGTTTTTATTTTATAAATGTAATATTAAAAATTTAAAAAAGATTTTTAATAACATAGGTTAAAACTAGAATGTAAAAATATTTAGTAGTTAAATCTAAGAATTCTGATTTCCTATTTATTTCAAGAATAATTGTAGTTTGTTATATTAAAGATACTTAGAAGAATTACAAGAAAAATAATTTCTTGAGAACTTTACTAGTAAGGATGCTAATATCTTATAAATAATCTTAGAAATGTAATTAAGTTCTTTTCCTTAAAATGATTTAAGTGAAGCCAATTTTTTATTAAGCATCTCCTCAAGCTTCTTCTCACATATATTTTCCTTTTTGGCTTGTTTTTTATTTTTCTTTTCTTTTTCTTCAGGATCATTTTCAATCCTTTCTTTTTCTTTTCATGTCATGTGAGGATTACTATATCTAGATAGCCTTTAATGATTTTGAACTCCACCATCCTCTTCTTAAAGTTAGAAACTTTCCATATTTCCTTACTTGATAAATGTGTATTAGACTTGAAAACATTTTTCATAAAATATCAATTCTTTCTTTTTAAATAAAAATCCAAGATCTTTAACATTTCCAAAAATACAATTTTCTTTATTTTAAATAGTAAAAGCATAATCTTATACACTTATACTAAATATCTCAAATCCAGAATTAATCTTCATTATTAGAAACTTGTACTTAAGTTTACCATATTATTTAAAAACTAAAAAATATAGTTATCTCAAGCTATCCCAACATACCATAGGTTATATTAAATTTTTTTTTTGAAAATATATTAGTTAGGACAAATAAAGTTTAGTGTTTTTTTTTTAATTTCTCCCTTCCCCAAACTTAAATTTTAAATTAGTTTAAGACAGTTCAGTTTATACTAAGCATGAAGAAAGAAAAAAAATAAAAAATTTCTAAGTACGAGGAAGAAAGAGAAAAATTACACCAAACAATCCTACATTATCATACATTAGAAATTCAAACATAGGAAATAATAAACAAATCTATGAAAAAAAGTGAGAATGCCTACTCATCTTCTTCAACATCATCATCATCATCATCATCATCTAAATCAAATGATATTTCTTCATCCATATATTTTGGGACTACGTAAGTAAATCGAGGGCAAGTAGGAAACTCAACTGATTGGTCTCCCTTCTTGAATTTCGATAATGCCTCATCATAACCAACATCACTTTTTCTCTACACATAATCTACCATGTGATCAAATTTATTTTACATATCTTTCATATGACATTACATCAAAAACATATCATTCTAGTGTTCCAGATATCTCTCACTCAGCACATCTCAGAAACCAGATGGAGGCTCAGTAGCAGTGGAAGTAGAAGGTGCATCATGAACTCTATCTCTAGATCATCCATATACATCTACATTGACCTTCCAAATGGGTTTAAGTGGCTTCAAATGCTCCTCCAAATGTTCAAACTATACTCCTGAGTCCTTACAACTAATAAATATCAAAGATGTAAATATAAGATCTGAAGTGGTACTAGCTCTAGCAGAAGAACTAATGGTCTCATAAATAAGAGAGCCAAAATCTATAGGTTTCATCTCTTGAATGCAGTAGTTTAAAATGGCTCTTTCTCGTGTAACTTCATTTAAATGACTTGAAGGAAGGAGGTGAGCAAAAGTAAAATAATGCAATGTCTTTGAGGTGGCATTGAGCTTGGAAAAAAAATTACCTTATGATCATTCCGAATTTTCCAGACTCCATGTCCATTCGTCAAATATGCAACAATCTGATCAAACTCTTTTCCAGATGGAGTGTCTCTGAATAAAAACAGATAATAGCAGGTGATAGACCATATACCATATTGATCCGATCTGTAATGTACTCTACTCCTCTTCCCAGAACAAAGACCTTACCATCATCTACTTTAGGTAAGTTTGCATAAAACTCTAGTACAATAGTGATGACGAAAATAACAGTAAAATAATAGAAGCTTTCCCATTTTCGAGCCACAATAACATTTTCAATAGCTCCACTGGGTTTGTAAAAGCTTTGGTCTGTAATAAACTTTCTCGACGATGCAAATTTGTTGTAACGAATTTGTGCTTTAATATTGACAAATTTGGCATTGTCAAAAGTTTCCTTTCCTTTTCCTTGCTTTGTCTTAGGAGCCATCCAAACATTTGAAGAAAAATTAAAACAAATTTTAAAATTAAGATAAAAGGCTTCCCACAAGTTTTTTTTAAAAAAACTAAGCTCAGATCCATGCATTTTTCATCACCTAATCATATATTCTTGCAAATTTCGGTCTCCACATAAAGTATGAAAAATCCATAGTGAAATCGCAAAATAATTATGCCAAAATGTAGATCTAAAATTGAGAAGATGAAATATGGTGGTTTTAAGCCAAGAAACTTGAAAATCAGAGCTCTAAAATGTACCCTAGGGTAGGTTTTCGCGAAAAAGAGGAAGAAGAAGGAGCTTGGGCATCAACAATGGCGTGGGTTCAATTTAATAAGTGAAAATTTTCAGTTTCAACCGGTTCAATTTAACCGGCACCTAGGCATGGTGCCTAGGCACCAAACTGTGCAGATGGTCTGGAGAGTAGGTGCTAGTTCTGGCACCTAGGCGCCAGTCCTAAATTTTTTTTTTCTTGGTAACACAATAAGACAAAGGCCTTGAAGCCAAAATTTCACATTAATTTAATATCACACCATTTGTTTTTGATCTCGCAATCATCCTCTATCTTCTAATTATAACTCTTAATTTGAGATTAATTTACCATTTTAACGCAAGTTTTATACAACACAAACATTCATTAATATCCATCAAGTGACAATACAATAAACACTAAAATAGTTTAGAACACTAGAAATTAAGAACACACAACAACACAATCAACAACTTAATTAAGTAGCATATGAAACACATCCATTACTAAAGTTGACACAAACATAAACACTTAAACACTACAATCCTTCCAATGATCAACCCTTGTTAACCTCATTCTCATCACCCTTTTCACATGTCAAACATTTGCGATCAAATGTGTGGACTAGAAAATTCCATGATTATTTTTTCATCAATCCGATTGTTCTTACAATACATAGTTATCTGATAATCCTGATAGCACACTGATACACAAAAATAATATACTGTTCTAAGTACCCTTTTTATGTCTATTTTTTGTGATATTGCACTTTAAAGAAAAGTATTTTTTGTGTTTTTGTTGCAGGTATATCTTTTTTAGACATTTGGAGCAAAAATGGCAAAAGGAGAAAAAATTGAAACAAAAATAGCCAATTTTGGGGTTTGGCCCATATGATGCGCCAAACAAGAGCATGATGCGCCAAAATCTATAGCGCTGGTGCATGATGTGCCAGATCGGCGCATGATGTGCCAAGTGCGACTTTTTTAAATTAAGGCAGTTTGAGATGAATTTTGTGCTAATTTTCCAATGGAAACTTGTTCTAAACACCTCATAGAGTGATTCAATGCATCTAGACACTTTGGAAGGTTCTAATTTAAAGGGATTTGACTTTTGGATCAAAGGGACACATCTTTTGAATTCAAAGGTTTGACTTTTAAATTTTGGAGGGAAATTGAAATTCTTTTCAGAAGAGGCAGCCCAAAATAAAAATCATGTTGGAGAAGAACTTCAAAAGGGGGGCAAAAAAAGATAGGGGGCGTGAGAACCAAGAGGGAGAGATAGATAGTGAAAGTCAACAACTTGAATATTATCTTTTAGGGTTGTAAGAGGAGAGGGAAGGTGAGAGATTTCTGCTTAATTACACTTCTAAGTGAGAATTGAGAGTGCTTGTAGAGAAAGGCTTGGATAGAACTTTTAGGATTGTGAGATAAGTTGTATTTTTAATTTCTTTTGCTTGTAAACTTATTTTAATATATGAAGTCCATGTTTTATCATTTCATTCTCATTAATTCTGAGTAATCTTCTCTATCCTTCTCTCTACTTTGAAGAAATTGTTTTGTGAAGAATTGATTTTGTTTTCTATGGTTTTAAATGTCGATAATTTGTGATGATTTGAACTCAGATCTTCATTTACTTTTTGATCTGGCCAATTGAATTATTAAAATATGTTGAGAAACATATGTTCTAAAATGGGGATATAATTTCTACAGCAAAGTGAGAATCACATTTGATTTCATGGGAGTGTATGTCATCCATGGGATTGGGTGCAAATAAATAGGGAAATACACTTTGTTGGATGTAGAATTGGAAGATTTTAAGGTGACAGATTAGAATCCCCAGTTTGGTTCAGTTGATTAGAAACTAATTTGAGCATGTTAGCCCTCGGGTGAGGGAGTAGTGGGAGCTCTGGAGTGACAGCCGATATCCTCCCATCATAACCACAGAATTAGGGATGAAACTCTGGATTAGTCAATGTTCTTTATAACACTTAGAAGAGGGTAAAGAATAAGATTGCTCCTATTTGGCACAAAATAGTTTTTAAATATATTTTTCAAATGATTTCAATTTCTTCACAAGCCATATTTTCATTTTAAAGGGGAAGGGTTTTTTCTCATATTTGAACTTTTCGTACATCTGCATATTTGATTTAACTTAACTGTTGTAGTCATACATCTGCATATTTAGTAGCATTTCACTTGAGTAGTTTAACTTCAAACTTCATACTTTACTTTGTTTTTATTTTTTATTTTAATTTAAGAATAGAGTATTAATAGCTAGCTTATATATATTTCCAGCTTCGTTGTGGGATCAATATCTAGGACTCCATTAGAGCTTTATATTACTTGAACGATACGTATACTTGTGTTATATGTAGAAGGGAATTGAGAGTTTAAAAGAGGTTATAAAGATAAATTATTTTCATTAAAGTTACATTATTTTTTGGGTTACATTGCATATTTATTATTAATTTAATCCCAAGTTTCCATGCATCACACACCATGTGATTGAATTTGAGTTTCATTTGCTACTCTAAATGCTCATACTAATGATATGTTTCATGCAATTTATTGTGCAGATTTGACAACTCCTCTTCAATATTCCCCAATTTTCTCGTCATCCTTTCCAAACTTAGCGCTAGAAAACCATTGAAATAGGTTTGGGCATCATTATGCACAAACTTATCTCCAATTACCATACCATTATTTCTACTCTCTATGGAAACAACTGAATGAAAGCATAATCTCAAACTCCTTATATATTTCTTCTCTCTAGTCTAATTTTCAAAGGTTTGAAGATTTGGGACGAAGGTAAAGTAGTTTAAAAGGAAAGAAATGAAGAAAACTGCTTGGGGACAATTTTCCCCATGTCCAAAAATTTTGGCACCTAGGCACTGGATTCTGGCGTCTAGGCGCTAGCTTCACAGGACTTTGGCGATTAGGCGTCAGGCGCCATATCTGGCACCTAGGCGCTAGTTTCCTAATGAACACCAATTCACCTATCGTTGAATTTCTTCAATTCCAATCATGTTTAATACCTTAAATAGTGTTTAAAATGCTACTAAAGCAAAGGATAGTCATGATAATACATCAATAACAAACATAAATCAAATAACTCAAATAGATTATGGGTTACCTCCTACAAAGTGCTTGATTTAACGTCATCAGCCAGACGTATCCAAATGTTTTACTCAAATTGACCCTGCATCAAAGTTTCTTTATCATAGGGATAGTTTCCTCAAATGTAAGGTTTTAACATATGTCCATTTACTTTGGTTATACGTTCAGTTTTTTGATCTTTAATATCCATAACCCCATAAGGATAAACTTTTATTACAAAAAATGGCCCATCCACATGGACCTAAGTTTTCCAGGAAATAATTTCAATCGAGTATTATATAATAAAACTTCTTATCCAGGCTCAAAATTTTTTCTTAAACTCTTTCGATCATGCAAGATTTTCATTTTTTCTATATAAATTCTAGCATTTTCATAAGATTCATTCCTAATTTCCTCGAGCTCATTTCACTACAATAATTATTTTTCTTCAGCATCCTTTAAATTATAATTATATTATTTTATCACCAGTAAGCTTTATGATATAACTCAACTGGTAAATGACAAGGTTTTCCAAATATGAGCCTATATGGAAACATTCTTATATCAGCTTTATAAGCAGTCCTATAAGCCCATAACGTAGAATCAAGTCTAGCAGATTAATTAGTTCTATTAGGATTTATAGTTTTGTCCAAAATTCTTTTAATTTAACGATTTAATACTTCTGTTAATTCACTGGTTTTAGGGTGATAAGCTGTGGCTATTCTATGTTTAATTTCATATTTTCTAAGTAATGTGTTAATTTTAAAATTCTTAAAGTGACTTCCCCCATCAGTAGTGATTACTCTTGACATTCCAAATCTAGTAAAATTATTTTTTGTTTAAAAAATTTGTAACACTTTGAGCATCACAATAAGACAAGACTATCACTTCAACCCATTTAGACACATAGTCCACAACTAATAAGATGTAAAGTTTTCCTAAATATGATACAAATGGTCCCATAAAATTTATTACATTTTTTTGTCAGTTTGAAGGGGAATCAATTTATGAAGCCTGAGAAAGATTTAAAGATCTCCTTAGGAAGTGTCCACACCATGCGTTGCCAGATTGGTTAATAATTCAAACTTTTTATAATGGATTAGTTGGATCTCTTAGATCGATAATTGACGCTACTGTTGGTGGATCATTAATGTCAAAACCATTCGATGAAGCATATTCGTTAATTGAAGAGATGGCTACTAATAATTTTCAATGACCCTAAGAAAGGGTAAATCTAAAAAGAGTAGCCAGTATTCATGATTCTGATGCAATATCTATATTAGCTGCTCAAATAGCTGCTATATCGAAGAAGATAGATCAATATGGAATGAATTATTCTCAAACAACACCTGCACTTGAGGAGAACTCATTTGGACAAATGATAGAATCTCAATCTTCTTATGAGTCTTTGAATGCAATAAACAATTGTTCTAATAATCCTTATGCCAATTATTATAATCCTGGTTGGAATAATCATCCAAACTTTAGTTGGAGTAAGAATAACTCAAATGTTGTAAATCACAATGGGGAAACAATGCTACGAACACAGGGGGAAGCTCCAAAAATTAAGGAAATCAAGCTTATAAACCTTATTAACCCCCAGGGTTTAATAATTTGCAAAGTAAGGAGAAAAAGTTATCAAAGAAAGAATTGATATTACAAATGGGAAGTCAATTATAGAGTCAAGGAGCAGCAATCAGAAACATGGAAAATAAATTGTGATATATTGCTACAATACTTAACAATTGACCTCTAGGAATATTGCCTAGTAATGTTGAAGTAAACCCTAAAGATCAAAACAAGGAGCAAATTAAAGCTATTCAACTGAGAAGTGGCAAAAAATTAGAAAAAAGAGTTCAACGAGAAGTTGAACTAGAAAAAGATGAGGTGGAAAATGAAAATTCTGGTGAAGGTTTTCATTGTGAGTCAGAAAGTCCTATTAAACCAATGAAAATCACTGTAGAAAGACCACCACCTCCATTTCCTCAAAGATTGAAGCAGAAGTATAGAGATAATCAATTTTTAACATTTTTGCAAATTTTGAGGAAATTGACGATAAACATTCCATTTGTTGAAGCTTTAGAACAAATGCTAAGCTATGTGAAGTTCACGAAGGACATAGTTAATACGAAAAAGAAGTTTCTAGATAATGAGACTTTTGCACTCACTGAAGAGTCTAACGCTATAATTCAGAAGAAGCTTCCTGAATAACTTAAAGATCCTAGAAGTTTTACAATTCCTTGTGCTATTGGTGAATGATTTTACGGAAAAACTTTATGTGATTTAGAAGAGAGTATTAATCTTATGCCGTTATGAATTTTTAAAAGGTTGGGCTTAGGAGATATTTCACCTACAACCGTAACTCTTCAATTAGTTGATCGTTCGATTACCTATCCTAAAGGAGTTATAGAAGATGTTTTAGTAAAGGTTGATAAATTTATCTTTTCTAAGGACTTTATTGTATTAGATATGGAGAAAGATAAAGAGATTCCTATTATTTTAGGGAGACCATTCCTAGCCACTAGAAGAGCTTTGATATATGGCAGAAAGGAGAACTAACTATGAGAGTTAGTGATCAAGAGGTTACATTTAATATTGCAAAATCAATGAGATACCATGCAAAAGAACAAGAGATTGAATTCTTCAGAATGAATATTAATGAGTATTTAAGCCATGAATATTTCAAAAAGACATGAAAGAAAATTTGAAACGGAATATATGGAATTTGAAGATGAGGATAAAATCCAAGATGAGTCTATGGAAGTGAGTGCGGAAGAACTAAAATATGTTCAGGAAAAATTTGAAATGTTATATTCTGCAGAAAATGACAACAATTTGATTTAATCTATTAAGAAACCCGCTGAACTAGAATTGAAAACACTTCATACACATTTGAAGTACGCATTCTTAGGAGATTCATCTACACTACCTGTCATAGTATCCTCAGAACTAACTGATGCGCAAGAACAACAGTCGTTAGAAATTTTGAAAAGATATAAGGGAGCCTTTGGATGGACATTAGATGATATTAAAGGAATCAGTCCTTCAATTTGTATGCATAGAATTTTATTGGAAGATCAACATAAACCAAGAACTGATCCTCAAAGGAGATTGAATCCTATGATGAAAGAAATGGTTAAGAAAGAAATTATAAAATGGTTAAATGCAGGAATAATATCCTATTTCAGAGAGTGCTTGATGACAACGACTTTATATGTGCTTAAAAATACAATAATTTAATACTGCTGCTAGAAGATTTAATTCCCCGACAACGACGCTAAAAACTTGACAGCGGTTATAGATTCGATAAAGATGTATATAAAATATTCATTACTTGCAAAGTCACACTTATCAACGCAAGTATACGTATTGCTCAAGTAATACAGGGCCCTAATGGAGTACTGGATATCGATCCCACAGGGAGTAATATTAGAGGCTACGAACTATGATTTTAGAAAATCAATACTTAATCACAACAATATAGTTCAAANCGACTTCCCAAGCTATCCTAATGTTTGGCTCCAATTTTGAGGAGAAATATTTGGGTGTTTCATCCTACCAATTTTATTAGTTAGGGCTTACATTCATGTGAAATGAACACACAAATAGCCTGGAAGATGTGAGGATTTAGGTTGTGACAAACAACAATCTCAAAATCTTAAGACGAGTTATGGCTTATATTGTATAGCTGGGCAATGCAAAGGACTAAAGATAATGTGAGGATTTACGTTGTATAAGAAAGCAACCTCAAAATTTTATGGCTTTTGTTTAAGTCTAAGGAAGGAAGATTGGTTTAGCTGGGGAAGACAGGTTTTGCTGTTGAAGATGACTTTAAGTCTAAGGAAGGAAGATTGGTTTAGCTGGGGAAGACAAGTTTTGCTGTTGAAGATGGCCGTGCTGCCCACCATGCTAGCTCCAAGTTCCTCACTGTGATGAGTTTGAGTTATCTAGTGTGTCAAGTTATAATGTCAAATCAGGTGGTCCTATGGTTAAAGTTCTTTAAATTTTATGAGGGCATATTAAAGTTGATT
>JXCR01119615.1:217730-236687 GCA_002079205.1 Phalaenopsis hybrid cultivar | reverse complement strand
GTAGGTTTAGGGGACCATCTACATGAGTATCCCCAAAGATCAAGGGATCTAGGCTAGAAATTTGAGTTTAGGGTAGTGAGTGATTGTGAGTGTAGATAAGTGTAGTGAGTGCCTTAGCTCCAGACCAACACCTAAGGTCAACCCTAAGGTCCAGCAATCCTAAGGGTGACTCATCTTGAGTTTCCCCCACAGTGACCCCACCTACTAAGTACTAGAGGTTGAGAGCACTATGTGGAACTTCAAGCTGAGTAGAGAAGAGTTTGAAATTTCTACTGGTGAGGGTTCCTTTTCTAGTTTTCTAGGAATAGTCAACAGGAAAGTCCTATGGCTAGACCTTAGGGTGAGGGTTCCATGTCTAGTTTTCTAAGAATAGTCAATAGGAAAATCCTATGGCTAGACCTCAGGCTACTACAGAGGAAAAACTAAACCTCAACCAAAAATGAGGTCAACAGGAAGATATAACAAAACTCGGAATTTATATATAAAAGCAGAGTCATACAAACTACAATAAGTAAATTCCATACGACAAAACTTAGAACTTATATATAAAAGCAAAGTCATACAAACTTCAATAAATAAATACCTCTCTAATTCCTCCCTGCAAACTCCTCGAAGTTCCTCTGAATCTCTTCCTTTCTTTACAGTACACAGAATTCTTCTTCAAAGTGCTCCTCGAAGTTCCTCTGAATCTCTTTCTTTCTTTACAGCACACAGAATTCTTCTTCGAAGTGGAAGGAGGAAGAAATCTCTCACTTTCCCTCCACTCTTACAATCTCTTGAAGAATTCCTCACAATCTAACCCTACATTAAACTCGCTACACTCTACACACTCTACTCACTCTACACACTCTACACTCTCTCCAATTTTCGGCCAAAAGTTTCTCTTAAAGTTGTAGAAGAGTTTTCCCAAGAGTTGCCTAAGCATCCCCTCAAAAATCATCCACATTCAATGCACTTGTTGAGATAATCACGGATCTCGCCGTCGGCGGCCTCGAGGGCGCCGTTGGGCTCGTCGTCAGCTCCCTAGTTCAAATTTCCACATTTTGGTTATATTTTGCTCCAAATTTGCTCCTTTTTGCATCTTTTTGCTCCAATGACCATAATTCAACATACCTGAAACAAAACATCAAGAATACCTTTATTTAAAGTTCAATATCATCAAAATCAGTGTAAAATAGGTATGAAAATCTCAACATATTTTCCTTTGGTCACTTGGGTGAGTCCAATTCAATGTATTCCGAAGAAAGGAGGTGTAATTGTAGTGAAACATGAGCATAATGAATTAATATCAACAAAACAAGTCACTGAATGACAAATTTTCATAGATTATAGAAAATTAAATTCTGCCACCCGGAAGAATCATTTTCATTTACCCTTTTTGGACCAGATGTTTGATAGATTGGTTGGGCACAAATTTTTTTATTTTCTAGATGGATATACTGGTTATCACCATAAACCTATTGCCCCTGAGGATCAAGAGAAAAAAAATATTTACTAGTCCTTATGGAACTTTTGCTTTTCGGTGAATGCCTTTTGGATTGAGTAACACACCTGCAACATTTCAAAGATATATGATATCAATTTTTAGTGATTTGATTGAAAAAGGGATTGAAGTGTTTATGGACAATTTTTTTTGTATTCGAAACTTCCTTTGAAATTTGTCTAAATAAATTAGAGAAAGTTCTGGAATGTTGTGAAAAGACTAATCTCATTTTGAACTAGGAGAAATATTAGTTTATGGTGCAAGAGGACTTGCTCTTGGACCTAAAATTTCAGAAAATAGCATGGAAGTAGATCCTAAGAAAATTCAAGTTATATTGAAGCTACCTCCACCTACTACTGTAAGAGGGGAGGAGCTTTTAGGACATGCTGGATTCTACAGGTGATGTATCAAAGATTTTTCAAAAATTACTAAGCCTTTATGCCAACTTCTAGAAAAAGATGCAAAGTTTGACTTTGACCAAGATTGCCTTAAAGTCTTTGAAACTTTAAAGGAAAACTTGATCACTACTCCTATAATCGTTTCACCAAACTGGGAGAATCTTTTTGAATTAATGTGTTATGCTAGTGATTATACAATTGGAGATGTTTTAGGGCAGAAATATGATAAGATTTTCAAGGTCATATATTATGCTAGTAAGACGCTTAATGATGCTCAGATTAACTATACCATCACTGAAAGAGAGTTATTGGCCATTGTGTATGCTTTTGATAAGTTTAGATCATATTTGATTGGAACTAAATGTGTTGTGCATACTGACCATTCTGCTATTAAATATTTGATGCAAAAGAAGGATGCAAAACCAAAATTAATTAGATGGATATTTCTGATGCAAGAGTTTGATTTTGTACTAGTCAATAGGAAAGAGACTGATAATCAAATAGCTAATCATCTATCGAGGTTAGAATAGGAAGAAAAACTTGATT
Source organism: Phalaenopsis hybrid cultivar (assembly GCA_002079205.1). Lineage (NCBI taxonomy): Eukaryota > Viridiplantae > Streptophyta > Magnoliopsida > Asparagales > Orchidaceae > Phalaenopsis > Phalaenopsis hybrid cultivar. The sequence goes on along the minus strand of JXCR01119615.1, from coordinate 234,260 downwards.
TGGAGAGAGAGATTAAAGATACTTTTCTTGATGAACAACTTTATACTGTAAAAGAATGAGAAAAACCTTGGTATGCTAATATTGTGAATTATATTATTAGTGGTATTTTATCATATGGACTGACAAAATAATAGGAAAAGAAATTCATTTATGATGTAAAAACTTATTTTTGGGATGATCCTCATTTGTATAAACAATGTAAAGATTTAGTTATAAGACGATGTGTGCCTTATAAAGAAATTCAGGAGATTATGCAAAAATGTCATAATTCTGAATTTGGAGGACATTTTGTGAATGATAGAACTGCTAGAAAAATTTTATAATCTGAATTTTATTGGTCTACTCTATTTAGAGATGTTAATATATATATAAAAACATGTGATCAGTGTCAAAGAGTAGGTAAAATTTTTAGAAGAAATGAAATGCCTCTAAATTTTAATTTGGAAATTGAAATTTTTTATGCATGGGGATGACAGCGACTTTATATATGCTTAAAAATACAAGTATTTAATACTGCTGCTAGAAGATTTAATTCCTCAACAACGACACCAAAAACTTAACAACAGTTATAGATTCAATAAAGATGTATATATATAATATTCAATAATGGTAAAGTCACACTTATCAATGCAAGTATACGTATCACTCAAGTAATATAAGACTCTAATGGAGTCCTAGATATCAATTCCACAGGGAGTGATATTAGAACTACAAACTAAGATTTTAGAAAATCACTACTTAATCACAACAATATAATTCAAATTGCTTATCTGTCACTAATAGGCAATTGAAATAAATATGAAATTTTAATAACTCTTAAATAACTAATTCTACTAATAAAGTTTTTAATGTAAAATTCAATATATGAGAAAGCATCCCTCTCATTGTCAAGAAATTATAGTGAATGGATAAAGTGAATGAGTTCAAATTGTATTGTGCTAAATAGGAGCATACCTATTCTTTACCCTTTGGTCCAGGCATAAAGAACATTGACTAATCCTACGCTTGTTTATTGAATCTGCGGCTAGGCTGGGAGGATACCGACTCTCACTTCGGAGCTCCCACGTTCTCCTCGCCTGAGGGCTAACATCTACACTTTAACACCCAAACGGTAGTACCGAATTTGAGATTTTAGTCTGTCACTCTAAAATCTCCAATTCTACGCCCGATAATTTTATTTCCCTATTTATTTGCACCCAAATTCNGAATTCATATATAAAAGCGAAGTCATACAAACTACAACAAGTAAATAACACTTATCTCTAATTCCTCCCCAAGCAAACTCCTCGAAGTTCCCCTGAATCTCTTCCTTTCCTTACAACACATAGAATTCCTCTTGAAAACGAGCAAGGAGGAAGAAATCTCTCACTTTCCCTCCACTCTTACAATTTCTCGAAGAATTCCTCATAATATTGCTCCTCGAAGTTCCTCTGAATCTCTTTCTTTCTTTACAGCACACAGAATTCTTCTTCGAAGTGGAAGGAGGAAGAAATCTCTCACTTTCCCTCCACTCTTACAATCTCTTGAAGAATTCCTCACAATTGTTACACTCTACGAGGAAGAAATCTCTCACTTTCCCTCCACTCTTACAATCTCTCGAAGAATTCCTCACAATTAGACTCTCTACACACTACTGGAACCTCTCTAACCTCTAGAATCTCTCTAGTGCCCAGGAGCCTCCTCCAGAAGACTCTTCATTTTTGGCCAAAATCTTCTTTTAAAGTTGTAGAACAGTTTTCCCAAGAGTTGCCTAAGCATCCCTCCAAAAATCATCCACATCCAATGCACCTTCAGACATAACTGTTGATCTCGCTGTCGGCGGACTCTAGGGTGTTGTCGGCGGGGCTTCAACATTATTTAATCTAGAGTTTCGAAAAATTCTCGCTGTCAGCACCGTTGGGCTCCCCGTCGACGCCCTAGTTCAAATCTTCACATTTTGGTCCTTTTTGCTCCAATTTCGCTCCTTTTTGCTTCTTTTTCCTCCAATGGCCCTAATTCATTATTCTTGCAACAAAACATCAAAAATACCTTTCTTTAAATTGCAATATCATGAAAAATAGTGTAAAATAGGTATGAAAATCTCAGCATTTTTTTCTTTGGTCAAAATCCCCCAAACTTAACTATTATTTTTCCTCGAGTAATTTGGTACTATGTTATGATCTATTATAGTAAAGTTTTAATTCAGAAATACTATAAGTTTGATTTAAGTAAATATTATTATGATCTATTGTAGTAAAGAGTTAATTCAGAAATACTATAAGTTTGATTTAAAATACTATAGTGAGATTTTCAGAAAAAATTCAAGTAATTAAATTAACTCTGTAGGTACAAGATCATCTAGTCGTCAAGTTTAAGAGTTCTAGTTTTCTATTCATTTCAAGAATGACTATATTTTGTAATATTAAGTCACTTAGAATATTCAAATGATAGGAACTTCGTGAGAACACTACTAGTAAAAGATTTAATCCATAAATATAAGTTCAGGAATGTATTTTAGTTTTTCCTTTAGGTAGGTCCAGTTAAGCCAGTTTTTGATTAGGCATATCCTCAAGCTTCTCCTCACTTTCATATTTTTTTTTCTTTCTTTTCTTTTCTCTTTTTCATTTGGATTGCTTTCAATCCTATATATTTTTCTTTTCTTTTCAGGGATTGTTGTCAATCCTTTCTTTTTCCTTTTTCAAGTGAGGATTACTATATCTGGATAGCCTTTAATGATTTTGAACATCACCTTTCTTTCCCTAAATTTGAAACTCAAAGCATTCCTTTACCTTATAAATATTTCATAGCTTTTACATCATTGAGCCCCAATCTTTTCTTCTCAAATGAATTTTCAAGATTCTTAATACTTCAAAATATAGTTTCCTTTACTTTAAATAGTTAACTATAGTCTTATTCTCTTATACTAAATATCTTAATCTACAAAATTAATTTTCATTACAAAAATATTCCTTTAAATCTACCATAATATTTAAATATCTATAAAATATAGTTACCTGAATTAAATTCACTACATAAAATCATATTAATAATTTTTGAAAATATTGAAATAGAGAACATTTAATAGTTAATCTTTTTCTTCCCTCCTCCAAACTTAAATTTTTCCATATAAAATGATACAGGTGGAAAGAAAATCTCTAAATATAAATCATATCAGAAGTATGAAATTTTTGCAGTCCTTCTCAAAATTTCTACTTCACATGGTATGTAACATTAGGAGCTTTCTACACATATAAATCATTAGAGAAATTGCTGGGTAATGAAATTTTGAAATGAGTACACAACTAAACTTTACACAAATACAATAATTCACTAACACATCCACAATACTAAACAAAAGACAATTACAATTTAAAATGCAAAATAAAAATCACATTACAATACAATTCACAAAGTATTAATCAACATCCATTATACTACACATGCGAATTTTAACTACCACACTAAACATTTAAAACAATAATTAAAAATTATCCAATTGCAACATTAAAAATAAAAGTACAAACAAACATTTGTTTCTATTACAAAAATTACAAAACATAAAAGTAAAAGTGCATCAATTACATTCAGATATCAAAATCCCATATTATATCTTCGTCTCCTTAGTCAGCAGGTGGATTGGGTTGATACTGAGTATAACGGGGGCATTCAAAAAATGTAACATCAGGCTCACCTCTGTAGTGTCGGGCCTGAGCTTCATAATAAGCTATCTCAAACTCAGAATACCTCTGTAGGTACTCACTATCATAATCATGTCGACGTTCTAAACCTCCAATCTTTTCATTTATTAATTCTATACTCTTTCGCTGCAAGGTCAACTCATTCATCAAATTAGTCAAAGTAGGGGAGCTAGAAGAAGGAAGGTCATAACTAGAGGGGACATCTCTACTAGTAGAAGGTTCTTGACTCCTACTTCCAGTTCTCCATTTCTCATGAAACTCATTCATCAAATCAGAGAGGGTAGGGGAACTAGAAGGTGGAAGGTCATAACTTGTAGGACATCTCTACTAGTAGAAGGTTCTTGACTTCTACTCCCAGTTCTCCATTTCTCATGGGATTCAAAAGTCTTCAAATTCTCTACTAGTAGAAGGTTCTTGACTCCTACTTAGAGGAAGGAAGATCATAACTAGTAGAGGGGATATCTCTACTAGTAGAAGGTTCTTGACTTATACTCCCAAGGCGGAAGGTCATAACTTGTAGAGGGGACATCTCTACTAGTAGAAGGCTCTTGACTCCTACTTCAAGTTCTCCATTTCTCATGGGATTCATAAGTCTTCAAATTAGCTTTACTAATGGGTTTCATAGGATAAACCCATTAATAAGTCTTCAAATTAGCTTTACTAATGGGTTTCATAGGGTAAACCCATTCTGATTCATATGTCTTCAAATTAGCTTTACTAATGGGTTTCATAGGGTAAACCCATTCCTCATCATCTCCAGCTTCCACTCCAGAAAGTTTGCAAAGTGCATAAATGAGGTTAGGATGTCCAAGACCTCCACTTGTTCACTCCTTGTCGTGGTCAATATATTCTTAAAAATGGTTCTCCCCACATTTATATTTCTGTTATTCTGAATACAAAAATTCAGAATAGCTCTATCTCTTGTTACTTCACTTGGTGATAGGTCGGTAACAGAGTAGAGGAAATAAAATAGTGTCACGCTTTAGATGTAGCATTTAACATGGAAGCAGAAAAATTTACCAATTCTCATTGTTTTATCTTCCATGTTTTTTTCCCATCAGTGAGAAAGTTGATCACATCATTCAGTGGGCCTTCCATAGTACTGAAGGTTTCATAGTGGCAGTTATAGGAGTCTGGGACTTCGTAAAAGGAGTTAATGCGGGCGGCACTAAATTCAACAGAAAATCCCTGCACTTGAACGATTCCGTCCTCAGAATAGAATACATTAGCATAAAACTCTTTTATAATATTTGCAGCAGCTTTCTTGGTGGTGTAACAGAAGTTTTCTCCCCTCCGCTTGGTAATAACTCGTTCAATTTCTCCTCCCTGACTCTCAAAAACTCGATCTTGTATACACTTCTTTCCTTCAAATACTGAAGTAAATCTCGATTGAGCCTTTGAATTGACAAAGCGAGACTCGTCAAACTCAAGTCGCCTCTTTTGTGATGGAGCCATTTCAATCTAATAAAAATTATAGAAAAATTCCAAAATATACTCCAAATATGCAAATAATGGCTTCCAAGAGTGATTCTAAGAGTTCAAAACTAAATTCCATGAATTTCTTCCCAATATTTTCTTCACATTCTCAAATTTTTTGGATCTTCTCAATGTGGAAGAAATTCATGGTGAAAATCCAATATTTTTAGTTTGGAGTGAAGCTCTTACCAAGAGATGATCAAATCTGGTGTATAAATGCCTTGAAATCGCTCCCAAATCCAAGATCTCTCAAGCTCTAGGTAAAAAATTGCTTTTTTTTAGAGGAAGGGGATGATGAATAGTGGCGGTTGGCTGGTCAAAATCACGGTTAAAGGTGTTTTTTTGGAATCTCGTCGTCAGCGCGCTCTATTGAAATTATATCCTAAGTCTCGGGAAAAGTCCGCCATCGGCGGCGTCGAGGGCGCAGTCGACGAGCTCTATTGAATTGGTTTAATTTTCAGATTTTTGCGATTTCGATCAATTTCAAGCCTCAACGACATCCATTCAATCATTATAGACGTAATTTTAAGTGATCAAATGATGTTCTTTCACAAATAAACTTTCACAACACAAAACATCACAATTATATATAAATTCCAAGGGTTACAATATACATTACACAACACGCCTAAGTTTGGTATTTTCTCAACCTTAATACATCAATTCAGCGTCATAATCTAAGCCACAACACTCAAAATGCTGAAAACAAACATCCTATGCTCAGTTTCAACTATACAGAGATCTAAAAGCATAATTCTAAAGCAAAGTAAATGCAAAGTTCAAATCAAATTACACATATAGACAGAGAGGTGGCAATGGAAATCTACTATTCTTCAGATTCAGTGCCTCTGAGATCACCCATTGATTGCACATGAATGAAGAGGTTGTAGAAGGGTTGGAATGGAAATCACCCATTGATTGCACATGAACGAAGAGGTTGTAGAAGGGTCGGAATGGAAATTCTTCAAACAGGTAGCAAGGTAAATCTACTATTCTTCAGATTCAGTGCTAGATTCTCCTCTGAGATCACCCTTGCACATGAACGAAGAGGTTGTAGAAGGGTCAGAATGGAAATTCTTCAGTGGAATCCTCTTAACATGAACGAAGAGGTTATAGAAGGGTCGGTATGGAAATTCTTCAGTAGAATCCTCTTCTATTAATTTCATCCTCCTCATCAGTCGTCTTCAGTAGAATCCTCTTCTATCAATTTCATCCTCCTCATCAGCCATATCAAACTATCTTCAAAACAGAATCCTCTTCTATCAATTTCATCCTCCTCATCAGCCGTATCAAACTATCTTCAATATGTCTAGAGTGCTCAAAATGTTCTTTCACCCTCCAGTCTAGCTGATCGAAGAAATCAGAGATATTATTAATTGCATTCATAACATTTTGTACCTCATTCTCTAATTTCTTGATTCTGCGCAGGATCACTAGTGTCTTGTCCGGAACTAAAGGTTGAATAGGCAGTGAATTCTGAAACGATTGATCCACCATAATAGTCATATCATTTTCATCTTCATTGGATGGGAATCTCTCAGTTGGGTCCAAAGGCTTCCAAGTTAGAAGTACATTTTCCCAATTTTCATAAGATACTAGGAACTAACTGCAAAGTAAGAAAATTCTTAAAGGGTATTCAAGCCCATAAGTTGATCCATGAACGATCAGGCCTAAAATAGAACTTCACAATTATAGATCCAATATCGATCGGCAGTCCCATTTGGATGCAGTAATTCAGAATAGCACTTTCCTTAGAAACTTTACCGATCCTCATCATCGGTAATAGTTTTGCAGAAATGAAGAAGTTCCAGTGTTTAGAAACGGGATTTAGAAGTGTCACAAAAAAACTAACATACCTATTTTCTTTCATTTCCCAGTCTTCAGTTTTGTCCGTTAAATATTGGTAAATTTCATTCATCTGGTTTCTTGTCGGGACGAAGTTGCAATAATGGTAGATAGGAACGTTCTCGATCATATTTAGTTCATTGATCCATGCAGGAGTAAAAGTTATCCATCTACCTCGCACATAGATGACTCCCTGGTTGATTACATACAAATTAGCATAAAATTCTTTCACCACAGGAACAACTATGGCGGCGGTAGTGTAGCACAACACTTCCCATCTTCGCCGCACAATCATCTCTTCAATTGTCGTCGATGGATTATTCAATCCTCGATTTACGAATCCTCGTTTCTTAATTAATCTCTTCTTTGTCAGTACCTTGTTGAGGATTTGCTGCGCTTCCGCACTAATGAACTTTCTCCGGATGAACACTTGTATTCTATGGTTTGGACGCCATAAAGATGAATTTGATGGAGTTTCACTTTGTTTTTGGGGAATATGAACTTAGGAATCAAATTTGGAAGTTTAAAAGGGGTAACTCCTACTAAAAACCGCCAAAAACCGCCCATTCAAACTCCAGAAACCGCCATCCCGCCGGTCTCGCCGTCGATGGCGTCGAGGGCACCGTTGACGGTCCTTTAGAATTTAATTGCCTGGACTCTCGGGAAAAACCCGCCGTCAGCGGCGTCGATCGCGTCATCGACACCTAAGGTAAAAATTGCACAGTTTTGCTGGGTCCGTAATGCGTTCCATTTTTCTCAGATCCCAATTTTATGATGATTCAAGGGTAAATAAGAGTAGTAGAGTTCAATACTACCACAAACTAACGATAAATTTAAATAAAACTACTATAATCACAATAAAAATAAAGATAATTATGGGTTGCCTCCCATAAAGCACTTGGTTTAATGTTTATTTAGGTTGACCTGATCATTAAAACCTCTTTAATTGGTCTTTTACCCTCATAATATGGTTTTAATCTATGTCCATTGACTTTAAATCTATTTCCCGTTTTCTGATCTTCAATTTCAATAGCCAAAATATGGTTTTAATCTGTGTCCATTTACTTTAAATCTATTTCCAGTTTTCTGATCTTCAATCTCTCCGATCTTCAACTCTAATCTGTGTCCATTTACTTTAAATCTATTTCCCGTTTTCTGATCTTCAATTTCAATAGCTCTGTAAGTTTAAACTTGAGTCAAAGTAAAGGTTCCCAACCAATGAGAGTTCAGTTTCAACAGCTCCGTAAGTATAAACTCTAGTCACAGTAAAGGGTCCTAACCAACAAGACTTTAATTTCCTAGGGAATAACTTCAGCCTATAAAGCAAAACTTCTTGTCCTGGTTCAAAGTTCTTCTAGTTAATCTTCCAATCATGCCATAAATTTAGTTTCTCCTTATAAATTCTGTCATTATCATAAGATTCATTTTTTAATTCTTCTAATTCATTCAATTGTAACAATCTCTTCTTACTAGCATCTTTTAAATTATAATTGAATTCTTTCATCGCCCAATATGCTTTATGCTCCAATTCTACTGGTAAGTGACCAGTCTTTCCAAAAATCTGCCAGTAAGGAGTCATTCCAATAGGAGTTTTATAAACAGTCTTGTAAGGCCATAATGCGGTATCCAGTCTAGTGGACCAATCTACTCTACTAGGGTTTACAATCTTTTCAAGTATTTGTTTAATCTCTCTATTAGAAACTTCAGCTAACCCACTGGTTTGAGGGTGATAGGCAGTAGAGATTTTATGAATAATATTAAACTTTTCTGTCAATCTCTGAATCTATTTATTCCTAAAATGGGATCCTCCGTCAGTGATGTCATTCGCATTCCGTATCTAGTGAAAATATTTTTCATTAAAAATCTTGAAACACTTTTAGCGTTACAGCAAGGTAAAGGAAAAATATTAAATTTTTTGTCAATCTCTGAATGTATCTATTCCTAAAATGGGATCCTCTGTTAGTGATAATCATTCTAAGCATTTCCATATCTAATGTTTTCATTAAAAATCTTAAAACACTTTTAGCATCACAACGAGGTAAAGCTTGTGCTTCAATCAACTTTTAAACATTGTCTACTGTAATTAATATATATAAGTTCCCAAATGAAGGAATAAATGGTCCCATGAAATCTAATCCCCAAACATCAAAGATCTCAACTTCTAACATGAAATTCAGAGGCTTTTCATTTCTTCTAGATATATTTCCTACTCGTTGACATCGATCTCAAGTTTTTATGTATCTATAAACATCTCTAAAGATATTAAATAGAATCCAGCTTGTAAAATTTTATAAGTAGTTTTATCAATCCCAAAATGTCCTCCAAATTTATCACAAGTCTTTATATATCTATAAACATCTCTAAATATAGTAGGCCAATAAAATCCAGCTTTTTCACAAGTTTTTATGTATCTATAAACATATCTAAAGATAGTAGGCCAATAAAATCCAACTTGTAAAATTTATTAAGCAGTTTTATCAATCCCAAAATGTCCTCCAAATTCTAAATTGACATTTCTGAATGATTAGATCAGTTTTTTCATAAGGTACACATCTCCTCATAATAAGATCTTTGCATTATTTATATAAATAAGGCTCATCCCAAAAATATGCCTTTGCATCACGAATAAATTTTCTTTGTTTTTGCAATGTCAGCATAGGTGGCAAAATATCACTTATAATATAATTAACATTATCAACATACCATGGTATTTTCCACTCATTAATATTATAAAGTTGTTCATCAGGGAAACTGTCTGTAATTTCATTGTCGGTGTCAGATAATTCATGATTTTCTAATCTCGACAAATGATCAGCTATTTGATTATCAGTTCCCTTTCTATCAATAATCACAAGATCAAATTCTTGTATCAAAAGTATCTATCTAATTAACCTTGGTTTGTCATTCTTCTTTTGCATTAGATATTCAATAGCAGAGTGATCAGTGTGCACAACACATTTAGTCCCAATTAAATAAGATCTAAATTTGTTTAAAGTATACACAATAGTCATTAACTCTTTTTCCGTAACAGTATAGTTAATTTGAGCATCATTAAGAGTTTTACTAGCGTAGTATATAACTTTAAAAATCTTTTCATACCTTTGTCCAAGAATAGCTCCAATAGCATAATCACTAACATCACACATCAGTTCAAATGGTTTCTCCCAGGTAGGTGAAACTATAATAGGGGCTGTGATTAATTTTTTCTTTAATAACTCAAATGCATTTAAACAGTTTTCAGTAAATTCAAATTTCTTATCCTTTTCTAAAAGTTGCCATAGATGTTTAGTAATTTTTGAAAAATCTTGAGCACAGTTCCTTTTCTAAAAGTTGGCATAGAGGTTTGGTAATTTTTGAAATATCTTTAATAAAACGCCTGTAAAATCCACATGTCCAAGAAAACTCCTAACGTCTCTTACATTAGTAGGAGGTGTTAGTTTAGATATAACTTGAATTTTTGCAGGGTCTGTCGAAGAAAACTTCTAACTTCTCTTACATTAGTAGGAGGTGTTAGTTTAGATATAACTTGAATCCAAGAAAACTCCTAACTTCTCTTACATTAGTAGGAGGTGTTAGTTTAGATATAACTTGAATCTAGAGGTTTGGTAATTTTTGAAAAATCTTTAATATAACGCCTGTAAAAACCAACATGTCCATAAAACTCCTAACCTCTCTTACATTAGTAGGAGGTGTTAGTTTAGATATAACTTGAATTTTTGGAAGGTCTGAACTCCTAACCTCTCTTACATTAGTAGGAGGTGTTAGTTTAGATATAACTTGAATTTTTGCAANAAAAGCAAAAGTTCCAAAAGGACTAGTAAATGTTGTCTTTTCTTGATCCTCAGGAGCAATAAGAATTTGATTGTAACTGGTATATCCATCTAAAAAAAAGATATTTGTGCCCAGCAAGTCTATCTACTATTTGGTCTAAAAATCGTAAAGGGAAGTGATCTTTCCTAGTGGCAGTGTTTAATTTTCTATAATAAATGTAAATACGCCAAAAGGGAAGTGATCTTTCCTGGTGTCAGTGTTTAATTTTCTATAATCAATGCAAATACACCACCAAGGGAAGCGATCTTTCCTGGTGGCAGTGTTTAATTTTCTATAATCAATGCAAATACGCCACCCAGTAACTTGTTGATAGGTATTAATTCATTATTTTCTTTTGTTTCAACAGTCACTCCTCCTTTCTTCGGAACACAATGAATAGTGAATCAAATTTTCTTTTGTTTCAATAGTCACTCCTCCTTTCTTAGGAACACAATGAATTGGACTTACCCATTCTCTTTTGTTTCAACAGTCACTCCTCCTTTCTTAGGAACACAATGAATTGGACTTACCCAAATATTGTCTGAAATAGGATATATAATTCCAGTGTCAAACCATTTCAAAATTTCATTCTTAACTACTTCTTTCATCATTGGGTTTAATATACTTTGTGGATCAACTCTTGGTTTATATTGTTCATCTAGTATAATTTTGTGCATACAGATCGAAGGACTGATTCCCTTAATATCAACTAAGGTCCAACCAAAAGCTTTCTTATAACTTTTTAATGTATCCAACATTTTTTTCTCTTGCAAATCATTTAATTCGGAAGATATAATAACAGGTAATGTAGATGAGTCTCCTAGAAACACGTGGTTAGGCAATATTTTCAACTCAAGTTCAGGTGGTTTTATAATTGACGGAACTAGATTCTTCTCAGCATTTTCTGTAATATCCAGCATCTCAAATGTTTCCTGAACATAATATAATTCTTCATTTTATATTTTGTCCAAAATAACTTCATCACTATCTTCAAATTGTTCTTTCTCTTCAAAATGTTCTATAAAATGCTCGTTCATTAGATGTTCACTAATTTCCATGCGAAAACATTCATTATCTCTTTCAACAGCAGGGTATTTCATAGATTTCACAATGTTAAAAGTCACTTCTTGATCGTTAACTCTCATAGTTAATTCTCCCTTTTGAACATCTATCATAGCTTTTCCAGCAGCTAAAAATGGTCTCCCTAAAATGATAGGTATTTATTTATCTTCCTCCATATCTAAAACAATGAAATCCACAGGAAAGATAAATTTATCAACTTTTACTAACTCATCTTCTATAACTCCCTTAGGATATGTAACTAAACAATCCGCTAACTGAAGAGTTATAGAAGTAGGTGAGACTTCTCCTAATCCTAATCTTTTGAAAATTGATAGAGGTCACTTTTACTAACACATCTTCTATAACTCCCTTAGGATATGTAACTGATCGGTCTGCTAATTAAAATTTATCAACTTTTACTAACACATCTTCTATAACTCCCTCACGATAAGTAACTGAACGATGCGCTAACTAACGAATCATATCTAAGACAATAAAATCCACCGGAAAGATAAATTTGTCAACTTTTACTAACACGTCTTCTAAGGATATGTAACTGATCGATCTGCTAATTGAAGAGTTACAGAAGTAGGTGAGACTTCTCCTAAGATTTGTCAACTTTTACTAACACGTCTTCTATAACTCCCTTAGGATATGTAACTGATCGATCCGATAACTGAAGAGTTACAGAAGTAGGTGAGACTTCTCCTAATCCTAATCTTTTGAAAATTGATATAGTGAAGAGTTATAGAAGTAGGTGAGACTTCTCCTAATCCTAATCTTTTGAAAATTGATAGAGGTCACTTTTACTAACACATCTTCTATAACTCCCTTAGGATATGTAACTGATCGGTCTGCTAATTAAAATTTATCAACTTTTACTAACACATCTTCTATAACTCCCTCACGATAAGTAACTGAACGATGCGCTAACTAACGAGTTATAGGTAGGTGAGACTTCTCTTAATCCTAATCTTTTGAAAATTGATAGAGGCATAAGATTAATGCTGGCGCTCAAATCATATAAAGCTCTTCCATAAAATTTTTCACCGATAGCACACGGTATAGTGAAACTGCCTGGATCTTTTAATTTTCTAGGAAGCATTTTCTGAATAATTGCACTACACTCTTCACTAAGTGCAACAGTTTCATTATCAATGAACTTCCTTTTCTTGTTCAAAATATATTTCATAAATTTCACATAATTGGGCATTTGCTCTAAAGCTTCTACGAAGGGAATATTTACCGTTAATTTCTTAAGAATTTCTAAAAACTTGGAAAACTATTTATTCTGTTTGTGTTTCTTTAATCTTTGAGGAAACGGTCGTGGAGGTTTCTCCACAGTAATTTTCATTGGTGTAAATGGATATTCTAAATTTGGGTATTCACGATCCTTTTCTTTTTCTGTATCCACTTTCTCTTTTTTAGTTTATGTTTCTTTCTGTACTCTTTTTTCCAATTCTTTTCCACTTCATAATTGTATCGCTTTTATTTTTTTCTTTTCCTTGATCTTTAGGATTTGGTTCCACAGTACTAGGAAAAGTTCCTAATGTTCGGTTACTAAGCCCAGTAGCGATATGCCCTAATTGATTTTCAATATTCTTAATAGCAGTTCCTTGATTTTGTAAATAATTTCCTTGAATTTATAATTGATTCCCTTGATTCTACAATTGTTGACCCATGTTTAATATCATCTCTTCCATAGACAACTTTATTTCCTTAATTTGAGTGTTACTGTTAAATCATGGAGGATAAGAAGGTCTATAATTAACATTTCTTGGGTTGGATGAATTTCCTAATGGGTTCACAGGGTTGTTTGCCCATTGTTGATTTGTAGATTGTTATTCCAATTAAAATTTGGATGATTCTTCCAACCTGGGTTATAATAGTTCAAATAAGGATTGTTGGGTCTATTAATATCATTTAAAGTCTCATACGAAGGTTGAACATCCACAAATTGCCCAGATGAATTCTCTTCCATCGTAGTAGGTGTTGGAGAATAATTCATATCATAATGATCTAATTTCTTTGATATTACAACAATCTACGAAGCTAACATAGATCTTGCATCAGAATCGTGGATACTAGCTACTCTTATAGGATTTACCCTTTCAGAGAGCCATTGAAAATTGTTGGTAGCCATTTCTTCTATTAACGAATAAGCCTCATCAAAAGGTTTTGACATTAAAGAACCACCAGCTGCAGCATCTATAATCGATCTAAGTGATCCCACTAATCCATAATAAAAAGTTTGAATTATTAACCAATCTGGTAACGAATGATGAGGGCACTTCCTAAGAAGATCTTTAAATATCTCTCAAGCTTCATATATCGACTTTCCATCAATCTGACAGAATGATGTTATGTCATTTCTAAGTTTAGCAGTTTTGGATGGAGGGAAATATTTGGATAGAAATTTTTATGAAAGTTCTCCCCAAGTTCTAATAGATCCAGGTGCTAACAAATTTAACCACATCTTAGCCTTATCTCTAAGTGAAAAAGGAAAAAGTCTAAGTCTAACAATATCATTTGAAACCCTGTCATATTTAAAGGTAGCACACAGATCTAAATAAATAACGAGGTGTAAATTTGGATCTTCATTTGGTGTACCTTCGAATTGATTGTTTTGTACCATTTGGATAGTAGCATATTTAAGCTCAAATGAATTAGCAGCTACATCAGGATTTTGGATAGATAACTGAATTTCATCTGCCGTAGGATTTGCATAGTCTCTTAAGGGTCTTGGTTCGGATCTTCATTTGGTGTACCTCCGAATTGATTGTTTTGTACCATTTGGATAATAGCAAGTTCAAGCTCAAATGAATTAGCAGCTACATCAGGATTTTGGATAGATAAGTGAATCTCATCTGCTGTAATCTTCATTTGGTGTACCTCTGAATTGATTATTTTGTACCATTTGGATAATAGCAGGTTTAAGCATTCATTTGGTGTACCTCCGAATTGATTGTTTTGTACCATTTGGATAATAGCAGGTTTAAGATTTAAATTAGGATCTTCATTTGGTGTACCTTTGAATTGATTATTTTGTACCATTTGGATAATAGTAGGTTTAAGCTCAAATGAATTAGTTAGGATCTTCATTTGGTGTACCTCCAAATTGATTGTTCTGTACCATTTGAATAATAGCAGGTTTAAGCTCAAATGAATTAGCAGCTACATCTATTTTGGATAGATAAGTGAATTTCATCTGCTGTAGGATTTGCATAATCTCTTAAGGGTCTAGATTAAGTGAATTTCATCTGTTGTAGGATTTGCATAATCTCGTAGGGGTCTAGGTTGGTGTTCATGATAAGCGATGTGTAAATTAGGATCTTCATTTGGTGTACCTCCGAATTGATTATTTTGTACCATTTAGATAATAGCAAGTTCAAGCTCAAATGAATTAGCAGCTACATCAGGATTTTGGATAGATAAGTGAATCTCATCTGCTGTAACTCAAATGAATTAGCAGCTACATCAGGATTTTGGATAGATAAGTGAATTTCATCTGCTATAGGATTTGCATGATCTTATAGGGGTCTAGGTTGGTGTTCGTTTTAATTCCTTGATTGTTCACGTTGTTTTCCATTGTATCAGAATTTCTAGGTTCTCTTCTCAGTCTTCTAATTTTTCTAACAGTGCGTTCAAATTCCGAATCGTAGGGTATAAGATTTTCAGCTTCAAATTTACGCATACAATTTGAAATCAGTACACAAAAAACAGTTAACTAAATATAAAAATAAGTTGCAATTCAAGTAAAAATTTTCTAGTAGTCCTAATTTGTCCGTTACTCTAATTATGATTCTTGTTTACTCCCCGATAACGACGTCAAAAACTTGACAGCGACTTTATATATGCTTAAAAATACAAATATTTAATACTGCTCGAAGTTCCTCTGAATCTCTTCCAGCGAAAACTACTCAGAACTCATGGGGAAGACACAACAAAACTCAGAATTCATATATAAAAGCGAAGTCATACAAACTACAAAAAGTAAATAACACTTATCTCTAATTCCTCCCCAAGAAAACTCCTCGAAGTTCCTTTGAATCTCTTCCTTTCTTTACAGCACACATAATTCCTCTTCGAAGCAGCAAGGAGGAAGAAATCTCTCACTTTCCCTCCACTCTTACAATCTCTCAAAGAATTCCTCACAATTAGACTCTCTACACACTACTGGAACCTCTCTAACCTCTAGACTCTCTCTAGTGCCCAGGAGCCTCCTCTAGAAGACTCTCTATTTTCAGCCAAAATCTTCTTTTAAAGTTGTAGAAGAGTTTTCCCAAGAGTTGCCTAAGCATCCCTCAAAAAATCGTCCACATCCAATGCACCTTTGGACATAACCGCCGATCTTGCCGTCGGCGGCCTTCTAAATTATTTAATCTGGAGTCTCGGGAAATCTCGTCATCGGCGCCCTAGTTCAAATCTTCACATTTTGGTCCTTTTTGCTCTAAATTCACTCCTTTTTGCATTTTTTTGCTCCAATAACCCTAATTCATCATTCCTGCAACAAAATAATAAAAATACCTTTCTTTAAAGTGCAATATCATAAAAAATAGTGTAAAATAGGTATGAAAATCTCAACATATTTTCCTTTGGTCAGGGGATTAGATTTTATGGGACCATTCATGCCTTCATTTGGATATATATATATATATAT